>JACXGI010001628.1:0-88676 GCA_016801175.1 Esox masquinongy
CTATCGGTCCTCCTCTACTCATCTCCCCCCCCTCTATCGGTCCTCCTCTACTTATCTCCCCCCCTCTATCGGTCCTCCTCTACTTATCTCTTCATGTACAGCATCTTTCCTGAAGCGCATGCGTGAGTATATGCTGCCCTCCCACCACCAGCTCATAGAGACTCTGTCAAGCGGTTCCCCTCTGCGTGACTTTGTCCTCTCCTGCTCGAGGCCCTCTCTCTGCATCAACTATGACTCCTGTGTGTCGGCGCTGGTGAACCTGCGGAGTTACCACCTCTCCGTTGTGGCCAGGTACATTACCGCACCTGGTCATCGTGCCCGTGCCATGGGCTGTCCCTTCAACGGCGTCGGCTCAGCATTGGGTGACACCGGCACAAGTGGCTCCAACACATTGCCATTTCTAAAGAGCATCCGTGATTCAACCCGAAGGGCACTGATTGCACAGACACGACACATCACATAATCATCACTAATATGCTACCTTTCAATCTTCTCAAAAAGTCTACACACTGGTTTTGCGGTCTGACTTCAAAATGTTTTCATGTTTTAAAACGGCTCCAAGTGTAAGGGAAAGATTTATCCATTGTAATTTCAAGCGGTGGCAGCATACATGGATATGCTTGTCACTGGAAGATTAAATGTTGGTGGCAACACTGCTTCAATCTTCTGAATGCCTTAAACTCTGGGTTAGAGACTTTTTTCTTCAGTAGAACAATTATACACATTTGAAAGAGCAGTGGGGGAAAAAATGCTCTCTAATATATTTGTTGTTGGATTTTCCTGAATAGTTTAGTCTCAGTCTTGACTTAAATCTGCTTAAAAGTATGGACATTTTGAGTATGAGTATCCAGCAATGACTCCTAAACTAAATTTACTACAGTGTATTTACTGTGCGCTTGAATGGAACATTCACAACAACTGTTCTGGTTGACATTAGCACTACTAAATACAGTAGTTGATATTTTTGACATGGGCCGTCCCAGTTCCAAAATAACCTGTGGCTTTGGAGTGTGGTCACTATTTCAGTGCCAGAGAGTCTGCTAACATATATAATCACTAGGAAGTAAATGATAAAGAGCCATCAAATACTGTTAGCCGTCACAGTTACGCTTTATATGCAAGTATAACCTAAGAACACAACTGTATAAAAAACTGACGACCTAAAACCCAAATTTCTACACTAGCATAATATAACATAATATACATTGAAACATATTGCATTGGTGAGTATAGTGGTGGTTTCTGGTAAGGATTTGTATATATCTTTGTAGGTTGCATTAAATAAGGCATTCAGTGGTTGAATAAATAAACCACATGGGTTTACAAGACTTCTCTTTATCTGAATGACTCAAAAACATAGTTTTGGTGGCCTGTCACCGTTTAGATCTGTGACCGATTCCCCCCTAGAAAGTGAAAAGAAACAGAATTTTAACTGAGGATAATATTTCAATACTAAAATTCCATCAGATTTTGTGATCAGATTTTAAAAATCATCTGTGCCTGTACAAAACATGTTTGCTTTGCCACAGACCTTTTCCCACTGCATTTGATAACTTATACATTGGAACTGTTATGAACAACCATGTGCTTGGCCAGAAATTGCATGCAAGAGCAAAGTCAAACAATTATTATATATTCAAGGCTAAGACTAACATAGAATATATAGTCCATACATAGCAAATATGTACTGTATATTTAAATATAATTTAATATAATTTCCAAAATCTGATCACATTATCTCAAAAGACAAAAATGGTTACTGTAGGATGTAATGATTATCTCTCTACATTAGTGGCCACAGCACTGGGTTACCTGGGTTAAAAGTATTGAAACTGAATGGTTCTGTGATGTGTAGAGGAGCCTCACATGATGGGACGTTGCTGTTGCCATAGCAAATCTTTCACTGCTGTGGTATACTGCAGTAGGCTTTGCAGCTCAGCAATGCTTCTCAATTGAAACTTGAAAGTTATCCAGGAGGCTTTTTTCACATGAAAAAATACTATAGCATTGAATACTTTGTTTTGAATACTGTAGTATTACTAGTTTTATTTTATAAACTATCATTATTGTAGTGTTTTTGTGTACAATAGTATGACTGTAGTGAATTTAAGGATGCATATTATTGACTGCAGTGTTTTGCTGAAGTATGCTATGGTATATACGCTGTAGTGTTTTGGTCGATGAATGTGATAGTATTCACTGTTTTGTTTTGCTCATGTATGGTATAGTATAGGGTGTAATGTCAATTTTTTTCAGGTACCCTAGTATTCAGTGTCGTGTTTAGCCCATGTATAATATAGTATTCATTGCAGTCTTTTTGTTTAAATATTCTATAGTATTCTTGGCAGTGTTTGTGCAGACATGGTCATAAAATAATATAGTGCTCATTGTAGTGTTGTCACTGACTTTACTGTAACTTTCATTTCAGTGTTTTTGTGAACATCACAGTAATATACTCAAAGTAGTTTTTGAAAGCAGTAGTATTATGTTGCAGTAACTACTGTCATTGTGTTGTCTTTTAGATAGAACTGTGAGCTGTATTCTCTAGGAAACCTAAAGGGCAAATACTAATAGCAAAATGTTAAGTAGACAGAATAAGTGCAAAGTATCTGAATATACTTTTGCTTACATTGTTCCAAGACTGATAAAAACACTTCTGCTCATGTACAACATACAGCAGACCGACAGGTAGATACTTATCTATGAAACATGGTTAGGCAGGCAAATACCTCTTCCTTCAGTGTTGTAGTAAACTTGGCGTTCAAATGACAGTAACCAAATATCAAAAAAGAGTATGTGTTTCTCAGTAAAGACTGCTAGCCACAGATCTCAATAGTTACTGTAGCTTCTAAGCCCCAAAAGAAGCACTAAGTTAATTCCCACAGCTCGTGTTTGTTTAGCAATAAGCATGGCACAAATCAATAGAATTAACTTACTTATTTGCAGTCTTGGTCATGATAAAAGTGTTGTGGTCCAAATGCAATTAGCAAATTCATTTTTTAATATCCTGTTAGTGGATAGAGCAAGTATGGGCAGCAATGCCATCCTTGCCTGGCTTTAACCTCCCATTGTGGGTTTGTAGATGATGAGAGAGTCTTTTACTGTTCTATTTTCTATTCCAGTAAATCTTTCCAGGAAAGTTGACACATACAAAAGCACAGTTCAACTGATACACTATAAATGTCCTAGTGGACCTGAGCCACTTAGCTCGCATCAATGATCCAACCTGTTTCACCATGGTAACTGGTTTCACTGAAGCTTAGGGATTTAACCCCACAGGCTGTAAGTAAGGGATGGAATGATATATGGAGGTAGAGAGATAGAGGGAACCCATTGGGCATGGATATTAGTACAAAGTTGAGTTTTTATTTATGTTTGTTTGAGTTTGAATTCAATGTTACATCAACAAAATGTCAAAATGTATAAACATAACGGTAACGAAAAAAGTGTTTTCCACGTTAATTTAACATCATCACATTTAATTATTTTGTTTGAAATAATGTGGAAATAAAGATAATTCAATCATATTTTGCCCAGTGGGAAATTACCTTCTTGAATTCAGGCGTCCAAGCTGACAGCATCTGGGCAGAAGTTGGCAGGCTGGAAACTGGCCAATTGGACAGAAAGCCAATGATGGCCCTGCCAGAGAGTGAGCCAATCACATTTAGAGAAAGAGAGGAAGTGAGAGTTCTGAAAGTAAGCAGACCTCCATGCAATCAAACACTGCAGCAGAGCCCTGGTCATGCTTGGAGTTTTTCTCAGTAAGAAAGGCAAGAAAGCATAAATTATTAAAACTATACTTTTTTTTAACCTAATAGGTCTTACAGGAGATGATCCAACTATTTATGTTCCATTGACATTCTGCTGAATTTAGTGTAACTGCCCTGTAATTAATATAGTATATCTTGGAATAAGTAATAATGGCTTGCCTCTGAAGCTAAGTATGGTAAATATCAAATCCCAATATCTAAGTGTAGTGAAGAGGACATTTTGATGTACTATTCAGCTGGTAACACATTGATGCAGCCACATTGATGCAGCAGTTACTCTGGATAACAACATCAGTTAATTACAGAAATGGAAACGTAATAATGTTAGCAAACCTCTAATATTGATATAGGTTTTATTGGAAATGCATTTGTTGTGAGGTAAAAACAGTACAAAATGCATAATAGATCACATATTGAATTGCACTTCCTTAAATTGTAAGTAGGTGTCCATATTACAGTATGCTACTGTACTGTAAAATAGCGAACAGATGTGCAACTGAATAACAATCTAGGTGTGACATTTTTATAATGAATACATCTAAAAAAAAAAAAATACTTTTACTGGATTAATTGACTTGTGAGATTTAAATCATTATTCATAAATATTTGGGTGCAGTTAGTGGATGGTTACAGTGGCTATATCAACTACAGTCATTGACTATTGATCAACAGTCTAGAAATATAAAGACTGAATATCCTACATGCTAATGTTTCATGTACATAGCCCTTGTGTAGATTGTGTGTCCTGGGTGGTGAGCTGTTTTACCCCTAATCAAATCATATAAGAGACGGTACTCATGGGTGTTTGGAGCAGATCAATGTCAATCAAAATTTTGTTGTAGAATTATAGCAATATGTGAATATCCATTTGGTCTGTAACTGTAATTATGATCAAAAGAAGAATGTATTTCATTACGTTTGCAGATCAGTTATTTACTGTAGGTGAGAATAAGTTGGTAAGATGTTACCCCTTGTTCAAGTGAAAGACAATAACTTCATGGTGTGAATTAATATGTAAAAACTATGCTTTTTATTTTTCAACTGAAATGTAATTAAAAGCTTTTAATGTATTTATATATACTGTAGATAAACGTTTTAATGCAGATTGAATAACACAATAATAGAACATATCAATTAACCTTAATATGTTCAAATAATCATATATATTTTTTCTATACGCAATAGTAAAACCTCAATCCAGATTTCTGCATGGATAAGAACAGCAGTCTAGGATTCAAGATCTCAATCATTCAAATTAATTTTACATCCTTCTGAAGTGCTCCTCTGTGTGCAGTGACAAAGAGACAGCGTATGGGCCAGAAGGATTGAGTTTATGTAGCATTGGGTTCAGTAATGTACTGTAATGTACTTCTTCCATGATGTTCTCAGTCTCCAAATGTTTGTGCTTTGTCAACAGGCTGATGTACAGAATAATTCACGTAGCTTTGTTGAGAAACAGGCCTTCCACATGTGATCCCTCTTCTACTCAAGCAGAGGTCTCTGGGGAAAGAGACCAAAAATATGTGCCACTGGAAATTTATAAAAAATGAAAGAAACATTTGCCCAGTAAATAAACAGCACCCATCTTCATATTGTAGGCTACATCTCAAGATGACAAAAATCTCAAGTCTCACCTTATTTTTCTGCTAACCTTTAGCCAGGGTATATGTTGATCTTCTCCGGTGTTTGAACCAGAAACTGAAGGCTTAGCAAACTAAACCTTCATAATCAAATATTGTTAGTTATCCCCCATTCATTTCCTACGTAGTTCCAATCAGAATCCAGACTTGCATGTACTGGTGTCTGCTTATTGGTCCTCAGGGGCGGAAAGTCTTCTGTTGTGATATTTCCATTTTAAGGAAGATAGTAGATGGGCAAATGCAGATCCAAAAGGTATTTCAAAAGCTAAAGTGCTTCCTATGTTACAAAAACCAGAGTTTCCAGCGACCATGCTTTTTGGACTCCGTCTCAGACTTCCGCTTGGGGGTAGAGGTGAACACTTCATGGGGGTAAGGCAGAGCAGGGAATTGTGGATCATCCATGGGGCACAGTCTCCTAATCAGGTGCTGTATCTTGTCCTCCTGCTGCTTGAAGTCCAGCTCCACACTGCAGCACAAACAACACAATCAATTTAGTTAACACAGTAACACAAACAGTTCATTTTCCATTGATCGCTAGTGTCACTAATAAATTTACACTGTCACTGTTGTTTCACCATTGGGGAATTTCCTATGTACAATCCAAAGCAATCTTGTTCTTGTGAGGGGGAATACACCTGAAATGTCTGAATTAAACTCTTAATTATAAGAAAAACTGTACATACTTTAAAAAAAAGTGAAAGAAAAGAAGGAATGATATTGCCAAGGAACGAGAAACGAAGGACATTTTAAAATACTGTGAAAGTCCTATTATAGTATTAGGATTTTGAATTTAACATGGCACATAATATCAGCCATATGACTCTGCACAATTTCGTACATCGGATTTTCATCCTATAAAAGTTATTTTAAGTTAATAAATAATGTAATGCAGGAGTAGTGCTGCCAAATCGCCAGCATTCAATTTGTCTGTTTAAAATCCAGTGCAGTCGGTGGCTATAAACTCCAGATGGATTGTGGGAATGTCAAGTGTAGTGTCATATCCCATATAACAACCCAAATTCTGACACTAACATGTACTGGGTGTGATATTAGACAGTGTACACATCTGTATTTTAGTGCATTTTCAAGGGTATTCTCTAACATGACAGAGTACAGTCAGAATATGGGTCGTTTCTGATGGATGATTTTCTCATCCGGTCCGTAATCCCTGGCTGGCCATCATTTGATTCCATTCGAAAATCGAGATTGAACTCTCAGATTAATTCTCTCACTGCTGGGAGAAGCACATGGATTAATCCTAACCCAGTGAAATAATTCAGAACCCGAGCAGACCAAATGTACTACAGCATGAGCAAAGGACATACAGTACCCAGTATTATACAGAGTTTTCTCAAAGTACAGTGGATATCATAAATCTACACACACTCATTAAGGATGAAATAAAGACAAATCATTTCTTACCTTTTCACCTTTAATAAGAGCTTTTAACAAACAATATTTAAGGGAAAAACCAATGGATAATCTTTCAGAAAATATAAAATGCATTTGTTGTGGGGTAAAAACAGTACAAAATGCATAATAGATCACATATTGAATTGCATTTCCTTAAATTGTAAGTAGGTGTCCATATTACAGTATGCTACTGTAAAATAACAAACAGATGTGCAACTGAATAACAATGTGGGTGTGACATTTTTATAATGAATACATTTAAAAAAAAAACTAAAAAAACTTTTACTGGATTAATATACTTGTGAGATTTAAATCATTATCCATAAACATTTACAGCATGAGCAAAGGACATACAGTACCCAGTATTATACAGAGTTTTCTCAAAGTACAGTGGATATCATAAATCTACACACACTCATTAAGGATGAAATAAAGACAAATCATTTCTTACCTTTTCACCTTTAATAAGAGCTTTAAACAAACAATATTTAAGGGAAAAACCAATGGATAATCTTTCAGAAAAATATAAAATGTGACTTCGTTTTCAACTATCGACGCATCTTTCTCAGAACAATAGGCGATAGGCCTACCTTGTGTTATATCTTTTTCAAGTTTCAACGTTTGTCAAATGCACCGAACAACCCAGCCTGGAAGAGTTGCACTGAACAACTCAGACAGGATTTGTTTAGAAGATTAGGCATCTATTGGTTAGATTGCTGTAACATGGCACTGCCTTCAACATAAAACATGATATGGAATTTATCACGATATTTGAGGAGAAAAGGTGTGTTGGGAAGCACTCTGCCAAAGATTGCATTTGGCTGCATCAAATGATTGCATTTGATGCAGCCAACTGAACTCCGTCCATACAGGTAGGCCACGTGAATCTGCTTGCTTTTCATCTCAGAAAATTGCTTTCATTGGTTATCATTGGCTGCTGACAACACCGACTTTAAGCTAAGAGTGCAGGTGTATAATCACAGTTTATTTCTTTTGCGTTTTGAAAATCCATCACTGTAACCCTAATAATCCAAGGTTACATTTGCGCGGGTAAAACGTATTTGTGTGCGGTTGTTCACGATTGCAAACGTGCATTCGCGTGCCTGAGGTTTCTGCAACTCTTGGTGTGGAGCAAAATATCAGACTACTGTAGATTTAGTGTACATGCGAAAAGCTACGGATATCTTGATTTTTATATACAATAATGTCAACACCCCTTTCGAGAAATTGCCATTTATTTTTGAACAATGTTTTGAAGCAATTAAAAAAAAAAATTAAAAGAAACCACAAATAACAGTATAAGTTAACACATCCTTAGATTTTGGGTTACGTTCAGATAGAAAGTCAGGTTCTAGAAGATCGAGGGTAATTGAATTAATTGGAATGACTGAATATCTGACAGACCTTTAGCGTGTAATGTAGAGATCTAGCACAATCATATTGAAGTAGAAAGCATGGGGTTGTAACAGTTTTCAGACTTAACCAATCACATGTCAAATAATGTACAAATACATTTACCATCACCATACATCAGTTGAAATGATTTTGATGAGCTGTAGGAGTTCCTTGAAGGAAATTCCTTCTTACTTACATACTTAAGAGATAGCCGTTGTCCTCAAGGAGCTTACAAGAGATCTAAGAGATAGTATTGTTGAATATCAAGAAAGGAATATAAAAACAAATGAAGGTATTACATGTCATAGAATACTATAAAGACCGTAATTAAGAAGTGAGAAAAGATGGCACTACCAGGATATTGCAAAGATCCTTCAAATGAATGAAAGAGCAAGAAGAACGTTTATCGGGAAGGTTACAAGGTGCCAGTGGCAACGTTAAAGTAACTCTAGGAATATCTGTCTGGAACTGGGCACTTTTTGCATATTACAACAATTGCACATTATTCTTGACAAGTCTGACTGGGCAAGATAGAAGCCATTTCTCACAAAAAAGAACTTCCAAGCCAGTGCACACTTTGTAAGAAGACCCATTCACTCCACCAAAACCATTTTGGAAAATGTGTTATGATCTGATTAAACCAAGGTTAAACTTCCTTAATTCCAAAACATATGTTTGGTACAAAGCCAATACAGCTCATCGTCCAAGGTACAGAGTACCTCCATTTACATTTGACATTATAGTCATTTTGCAGACGCTTATTGAGCTATATACAGATAGTGCATATATTTTAAGAAAGCTAAACTCAATAGTAATAAGTACAACCTACTCAACAAAGCAGCTGTCTGCAGTCTGTGCTAGAAGGAAGATAATACAAATCAGAAAATCGCAAGAATTAGTTCACAACATAGTTAGAGTTATTTTAGATAGTGTTTGAAAAGGTGGGGTTTCAGATGTTTACAGAAATGACAAAAAATACAAAAAATTCAGAAAATGTAGGTAGGGTGTCCTGCTGTCCTAGTTTCAGGAGGAAGATGGTTCCACCATTATAGTGCAAGGACATACAAAAAATGTTGACTTTATAGAAAAAAGCTGCTTCGTATGTAATGCCATGGTCTTGTATTGGATGCAAGCTTCTACCAGAAGCCAGTGGAGTGCATGGAGGAGCAGGGTGTCAAGGGGGAAGGTTGAACACCAGGTGAAACGCAGGAGCCTGGATGACTAGAAGGGGTTTGGAGGCACATGCCATGATCCCTACCAACAGTGGGTTATAGTAGTCTAGAAGTGAGATTTGTACCTGTGCTGCTTCCCATGTGAGGTAAGGATAGGCTCTATGAATGTTGTAGAGCATGAACCTGCTGGAGCGAGGAACGGCATTGATGTTTGCAGAGAACAACAGTGTGTTGTTTTGGGTCACAACAAGGTTCTTTGCCCTCTGGAAGGGTCACTGTGGAATTGTTAATTGTTACGGACATGAATTGGAGCGGACAGGCCTTTTCTGAAGGAAGAGCAGCTCTGTCTTGTTGAGCTTGAGGTGATGGGCTGACATCCAAGCCGAGATGTGCGTTACCAACTGGGTGTCACAGAAGGGGAAGTAGAATAAATATTTCAGTGTCATCCACATAACAATGATAGGAGAGATGACCTCGGCTTTGAAGACTGGGATGACAATGCTATGTCCAGGTGTGCTAGTTTGATAGAGACGTTCCACAAAGTATTCATTGAGGCGTACGTTGGGCTGTCATGATCATTACATTCCAGTTGACGATTTAATTGTCATACAAATAATTGCAATAAAAACAATGTCATTTTTTAAAAATGCTTTTTCTTCATTTTGTGATGCTAGTTTATAGGCTTGAAGTCACAAACAGTGCAGCACAATACACAGATGGCAATAAACACTCCTGCTAATGGTAGAAAAGTTATCAAAAAAGGTATGAACAGTTTATGCAACAAATAGGCGCTTGGGAACTCTTGTCAAAATACCCTGATGAGCCAAAACATTATGACCATCCACAGGTGAAGAGAATAACGTTGATCATCTCCTAACAAGGGCAGATTAGATGGTAAGCGAACAATCAGTTCTTGTAGTCAACGTGTTGGATGCAGGAGAAATGGGCAGGAGTAAAGACCTGAGCGACTTTGACAAGGGACAAATTGTTATGGCCAGACGACTGGGTCAGAGCATCTCTGAAATGACAAGACTTATGGGGTGCTCCCGGTCAGAAGTGGAAAGTACCTACTGACACTGGTACAAGGATGGACAATCCACAAACCTGTGACTGGGTTTTTGGGCGCCCGAGGCCCATCGATGCGAGGGCAACAAAGGCTATCCCATCTGGTCCGAACCGACAGAAGGTCTACTGTGGCACAAGTCACAGAACATTATAATGATGGTTACAGGATGAATGTGTCACAACAAACAGTGCACTGCACCCTGCTGTGTATGGAGTTGTGTAGCCTCAGATTGGTCAGAGTGCCCATGATGACCTCTGTATAGTGTTGAAAGCGTCTACAATGGGCACGTGAGCATCGGAACTGGACTTTGGAGCAGTGGAAGAAGGTCGCCTGGTCCAATAAGTCCTGTTTTCTTTTACATAATGTGGATGGCCGTGTATGTGTGCGCCGTTTACTTGGGGAAGTGATGGCACCAGGATGCACTGTGGGAAAACGACAAGCTGGTAGAGGGAGTGTGATGCTCTGGGCAATGTGCTGCTGGGAAACTCGGGCTCCCGGCATTCATGTGGACGTCAATGTGACACGTGCAACCTACCTAAATTTGTTGCAGACCAGGTACACCCCTTCATTGCAATGATATTCCCTGATGGCAGTGGCCTCTTTCAGCAGGATAATGTGTCCTGCCACACTGCACACATTGTTCAGGAATGGTTTGAGGAACACGATGAAGAGTTCACGGTGTTTCCCTGGCCTCCAAATTCCTCAGATCTCAATCGGATGAAGTATATGTGGGATGTGCTCAACCAACAAGTCCGATCCACGGTGGCTCCACCACGCAACTTACGGAACCTGAAGGACATGCTGCAAATGTCTTGGTGCTAGTTACCACAGGACACCTTCAGCGGTCTTGTAGAGCCCATGCCTCAGTGGGTCAGTGCTGTTTTGGTGGCACATGGAGGACCAACAGCATATTAGGCAAGTGGCCATAATGTTTTGGCTCATCCATGTATCAGTATAAATGCCCTTTCACAATGTCATTCTTACATTATCTTTGATATGGTTGCCTTTGTTCTTGTTAAAGTACATTTTTATTTTTTTTTTATTTAATCTGACTGCTCTTATAGATAACCACTTTATTTTAAGACAAACTGTTTTGTCTACTCCAGATTTTGAGCACTAATTACATGCTATGAAGTGGCATCTATCTTCCAAACACACAGAAGGATAAACCTGCTAAAAGGATATTATTAAACACTCTGGTAAAGTCTACACATTGTAGGTAGACAGATGGAACTACAAAGCCTGGTTCAGACCTCTTCATAAGCCTGACAGACAGTCCAATTAATTTTCTGACTGTGATGACATGCTTAATGTGCCATAATGAATCAAAGAAACTGCTCTTACCCTTAAGGTGTCAGTTACTTAACTCCAGAACAACCTTCAGAGAAAATGGATGCCGGACAGAAATTTGGCAACGCAGAATATTCCATCAATCAATAATGGTTAG
Source organism: Esox masquinongy (assembly GCA_016801175.1). Lineage (NCBI taxonomy): Eukaryota > Metazoa > Chordata > Actinopteri > Esociformes > Esocidae > Esox > Esox masquinongy. The sequence continues at coordinate 11,904 of JACXGI010001628.1, forward strand.
ATTATATGAAAATAAATACACAGAAAGATTACGTGAGAAAAAAAGCAGTTAGCCAATATGTTGTTTGTAACTGTTGTAGAATGTTCGCCAAATAAAACCAAAAAGGCTCTTAATGTAATGTTAAATGTTTATGCACTCGCCTAAGCCGATGAGTATTCCTCATTCTTGAGTATTCCTCATTTATGAGTATTCCTCATTCTTGCGAAAGTTTAGTTAGTAGTTAAGACCAAATGGAAGAAAGCCAACACATTATAGCTCATCTTATTTCCTGTCTACCACAATGTCTTATGAAATGTGAATGACAGAAACATTGGCATAAACATTTCTGTGTACAGTGACCATCTAAACAATATTTTCAGAGAAAATACCATAACAGTCCTGGAATTGCTATCTGAAAAATATATTAGTTTTGTTAAGACTGAACTGCCCAAAATTTCAAACTAGTTGCAGAACATATGCTTTGTATAAGTTGAGAATACACCCCCTTTTTCCTTTGTATTTTTAGAGCCATTCTGAATGCTCAGCATTTCTGGGGTTCAGCAGCTTTTTATACAGAACAGCATAAAACATGACAACACAGCACAGTATGGCATGGTCTTGGCATTTATTAACTGATTAATCACTTGGCAAAGAGCAGCAATTACTGTATGCTGTGGACAATTGGATCTGCAGGGAGCCAGAAGCACAGTGTACTGTTCAGGTGTCCCTGGAGAACAGGTGTCTGAGTAAACAAAGGCCACAGAACTCACATCATCTCAACACCAACAGATCGGGATGGATAGAGATGGGGAATAACATTTTCAACCATTCACAAGCAGATTAAAGGGTCAGTGTCTGTGATCAATGGCAACTGATTGTTTAGCTGTGGTCCTGGAGGAGTGAGCACAGTCACAGATTTTGCAGGATGTAGGTTCTGGTGCATCTTATCGACTATATGCTTTTATTGCCGGCCAGATCTGTTTGATTTCTGCATCTATTATGGTTTTGGTTTGTCACTAGATTCTTACAACATTTCTGTAAATTACTGTTTTAAAGATTAAGCTTCTATTATAGGTCTAATGTAACCTCCAGAAATACCCCCAAAATTCCAATTAAATTACTCTGTTTTAATTATTTAAATCACCAGTGAAAAAATTACTCACCTGGAAACAATGATTCATACTCAAAAGTTATCTTTGATCACTGAGATTAGAATCTATCCTAATCTATTTCACACTGTTGCAAGCCAAAAATATTCACACCCTTGCTCTGAAAAATAAATAAATGGGAGGCAGGTGATCATTATTCATGTTAAAGGTTGCAGGTGCCTACAGTACACATTGCAACTCAACAGGGTTTGAGAAACACAAGGCAGAATATTATTCTCCCTGTACCACTGTCAAGATGAAGAGGAAATGAATGAGAGGCGAGAACTGTCTAAGAATGACAGAAACAAAATAATCCCCAAACATCGATGTTCCCAATGATGCAAGCCCATCGGTTGGGACTTCAGAATTCCTGTTACTGTAACACGGTTCAGGGTATTATCAGGAAGTTTGAGACCCATGGAACGGTGGTCAAGTGCCTGCGATGTGTCCTCAGGAACATACTCAATCTAAGATGTCATCATGAGTTTGTTGGAAAGGTTGACAAAGCACCGTGCACAATTGCGGAAGATGCACAAGTTAAAAAAGACCCCACTGGCGAAAGAAACACAAGAAAGCTGAGTTTAACTATAATAAAATCTCCTGTTGCATGATGAAATAAAACTGTAGCACCTCAGTACTATGTACAGAGCAGATCAGTACTATGTTCACAAATAAAACTTTCAAAGAAAAGAATACCGTGTCTACATTCAAATGTGGGGGAGGTTCAATATTGTTATGGTGTTGCTTTGCTACCTTTTATACTAGGGCAGTTCAGTTGTGAAAGGCATCATGAATGTAGCTGATTACCAAGGTATTTGAATGCAATGTTCAACCTAGTGTTACAGGGAGAACACAGGAAACAAACATGTGGTGTGCAGCCATGCCATGGGGGGTGTATATTCAACAATGAGATAATCAACACTAATAAGCAGAACCACTGGGAAAGTGCTGGGAGGTGGCAGCTCTGTGGGTATTGGTGCAGATCGGTCATAGAGTTGGCTGCCTCAGTACTGTTCTTCCTCTTCTATTTATGTAACTGTTAACAGAAGCAATAAGAGTTAAGACACTACTGGAAAAGGCACCATTGCAGAATGGGAGTGGTTTGCGGCTGAAGAGTAGGTCAAGTTGCCAGTAGACCTACAGTGGATATAAAAAGTCTACCCACCCCTGTTAAAATGCCAGGTTCTTGTGATGAAAAAGAATGAGACAAAGATAAATAATTTCAGAACTTTTTCCACCTTTAATGTGACCTATCATGGGAACAATTCAATTGAAAAACAAACTGAAATCTTTGAGGGGGAAAAATAAAAAATAAAAAACTCACAATAACCTGGTTGCATAAGTGTGCACACCCTTAAACTAATACTTTGTTGAAGCACCTTTTTATTTTATTACAGCACTCAGTCTTTTTGGGTAGGAGTCTATTAGCATGGCACATCTTGACGTGGCAATATTTGCCCACTCTTCTTTGCAAAAGCGCTCCAAATCTGTCAGATTGCCAGGACATCTCCTGTGCACAGCCCTCTTCAGATCACCCCACAGATGTTCAATCGGATTCTGGTCTGGGCTCTGGCTGGGCCATTCAAAAACGTTAATCTTCTTCTAGTGAAGCCATGCTTTTGTGGATTTGGATGTGTGCTTTCTAACGGATGCCGAAATTGCCTGGTATTTGGAACTGTTCATAATTCCCTCCACCCTGACTAAGGCCCCGGTTCCAGCTGAAGAAAAACAGCCCCAAAGCATGATGCTGCCACCACCATGCTTCACTGTGGGTATGGTGTTCTTTGGGTTATGTGCAGTGTTGTTTTTGCGCCAAACATACCTTTTGGAATTATGGCCAAAAAGTTCAACCTTGGTTTCATCAGACCATAACACATTTTCCCACGTGTTTTTGGGGGACTTGATGTTTGTTTTTGCAAACTTAAGCCGGGCTTGGATGTTTTTCTTTGTAAGAAAAGGCTTCCGCCTTGCCACCCTACCCCATAGCCCATTCATATGAAGAATACGGGAGATTGTTGTCACATGTAGCACACAGCCAGTACTTGCCAGAAATTCCTGCAGTTCCTTTAATGTTGCCATATTTCCTCTACTTGATGATGACTGTCTTCACTGTGTTCCATGGTATACCTAATGCTTTGGAAATTGTTTTGTACCCTTCTCCTGACTGATATCTTTCAACAATGAGATCCCTCTGATGTTTTGGAAGCTCTCTGCAAACCATGGCTTTTGCTCTGAGATGCAACTAAGAAAATGTCAGGAAAATCCTACTAGAACAGCTGAATTTTATTAGTGGCTAATCAGAGTCACTTTAAATGATGGCAGGTGTGTAATGACTTCTATTTAACATGAGTTTGAATGTGATTGGTTAATTCTGAACACAGCCACATCCCCAGTTATAAGAGAGTGTGCACACTTATGCAACCAGGTTATTGTAAGCTTTTTATTTTTCATTTTTCCCCCTCGAATATTTCAGTTTGTTTTTCAATTGAATTGTTCACATTATAGGTCACATTAAAAGTGAAAAAAGTTCTGACATGATTTATCTTTGTCTCATTCTTTTACATCACAAGAACCTGGCATTTTAACAGGGGTGTGTAGACTTTTTATATCCACTGTATGCAAAAACAAACTTACTGCAGTCTTTGCCACAAGGATGTGCAACTAAAATGTGTTATTGGGTGTCTATAATTTGATCAAAGCCATTTATGTTTCTTTTCTGAATTACAGTAATAAACATATGTTTCATTTAGACAAATTCAATCTTCAGTTTGTAAGAACTAAGAGGTTCTTAATTTATTACAAAATATTTTTCTGTGTTTTTTTTTAAGTAGTATTCTTTTTTTTCCAAAAGCTATTAATGATTTGAACACAATTACTGTGAAGAGTCAAAAAATTCATAATAATGTCAACATTGCACCCCTAATATAAATACTGAAAATGAAACTATACAACAACAATACAATCATACAATTCTAAAACAATTCAAACAATATTTTACCTATTTTGAGCTTCTTTGCACTTTCGGTAATGAGATGGCCAAGTGGGGTAAAGGGGGTGTTTGAATATTATTACAATAATTAGCTTAACTAACAACTCAAATTGATGCATCACAATAAATAAAAATGACATGTCCACAGTCACTGTGTTTGTGCGTAGTAATGAAAGAGAAGAGGCTCCACACCACTCTCACTTGAATATTTTACCTATTCATTTCTGATTATCTCATATTGTTTTTGACCACTGTCCATTTATCTTCCTGGGTGTTTTGCAGATCCTCTTCACCACATGGCTGTAACTCTAATTTGTTGTAGGTTGCCACCATAACCAATGTAGAATTCCTGGTCTTCCGACAGTATCTGTCAATCTGCCCTTCTGTCCATTTACTCTTTTGGCCCTGACAGAGACCTACTCCAGCTGCTCTGCCTTCATCTGTGTTCTACCAGATATTTCCTAAACTATTCATTGCTTGATTTTCTTAGAAAAAGAGAAATTGAGTGAAGTGTGTAGAATTTTAGAAACCAGGAATTAAAAGAGGGATTTTACATGATGTACAAGATAAGAGCTTATATTTTAGTGACAGAAGCTTCTCTACTTTGAAACCGAAGCTGGTCTGGATTCCCTTATCTGCATTTTAGAATGCATCCAAAATAATTTCTAGGTGAAAAAATAATGTGACACACTGTCATTCCATTAATGTAGATATATTATGAAACATTTCTGATATTACAATGCAAAAATGCTACATATTACTTAACATCATTTTTTTCTTTCACCTACTGTACGAGGGGCCCTTTGTAAGCTAATTTCCTGACTATATCTAACCACTCATAGTACTGGGTGACTTCAAAGTCCTGACATCCGCTTTCAGTTAATTTGGTTGCATCTATTTGTTTCTAGACTGTCTCGTAGTGATAGCCATCTTGAATTCCTCCACAAATGTGCACATTTCTTCAAGAACAGTGGATAGAAAGGCCATGTCAGGAACTCCACATGGGGTTCCTCTAACATAGGGGCATCACGTTTTGAGATGGCAGGGGCCTTTTTGCTCATAGTTGTCTCATCACTGGACCTAAACAGGGCGTGATTGAATTTGGTCATGTCATTATGTGTCGCCTGATTCTGTTATGTTTGTGCTTATCTTCACCATTTTTCTTTTACTGTGTTCAGCGGAATCTTGCTAACCAGGTGATGTAAGCCATTACGTCAAATGCATTAACACAAAACGTCATTTTGTGGAAGTGGGGTAACAAAATGAGACAGAAGTCACTAAGACATCTGTAAATATTGTGACACAAACGCGTGGAATACATTGATCGGAAGGTGAGAGCCCGGGCAAGGCGTTGGTCATTGCTTTTTTCTTTAGACACGCAGAGCCTTAGCTATGGCCTAAACTAAATCTAGCCCCAACTCCTAACCTTAAACCTAATTTAACCAGGGTGAATGCACGCAAGGCTGCTGGTCCTGATGGCGTCCCTGGGCGTGTGCTCAGAGCATGTGCTGGGCAGCTGGCCGAGGTCTGTACTGACATTTTCAACCTGTCACTGGCCCAGGCAGTTGGCCCAACGTGTTTAAAGACCGCAACCATTGTGCCAGTGCTGAAGCAGTCGACTGCCTGAATGGCTTCCGACCTGTCACGCTCACCCCCACAATCATGAAGTGCTTCGAAAGACAAGTTCTGGCCCACCTTAAGTTCTGCCTCCCCCCAACACTGGATCCCTACCAGTTTGCCTACCGGTCGAACAGGTCTACAAAGGACGCCATCTCCACAGCTTTATACTCTGCCCTGACCCACCTGGACAAAACCAACACCTATGTGAGAATGCTGTTCATAGACTTCAGCTCAGCATTCAACTCGGTCATCCCCTCTAGGCTGATCAACAAAGTCCATGACCTGGGGATCAGCCCCTCTCTCTGCAACTGGACAATGGACTTCCTAACCAACAGACCCCAGTCTGTCAGGTTAGACAACTTCACCTCCTCCACCCTGATCCTGAACTCTGGTGTTTCACAAGGCTGTGTGCTGAGCCCCCTCATGTACTCCCTGTTCACCCACGACCGCGTTCCTGGACACAGTTCCAACACCATCGTCAAGTTCGCAGACGACACCATGGTGGTAGGCCTGATCAGTAATTACGATGAGTTAGCCTACAGGGAGGAGGTCAAGTGCTTGGCGGCATGGTGTGCGGACAACAACCTGGCCCTCAGTGCAAAGAAGACAAAGTAGCTCATTGTGGATTACAAGAAGTCTAAAGGCTGCAGTCACGCCCCAGTTCTCATCGATGGCACTGAGGTGGAGCGTGTGTCCAGCTTAAAATTCTTGGACCTCTCCTGGACCCTCAACACCTCGGCCCTGGTCAAAAAGGCAAAGCAGCACCTGTACTTTTTGAGGAGGCTGAAGAAGGCCCGCCTGCCCTCCAAGATTCTTGAGAACTTTTACCGCTACACAATCAAGTATTCTGACTAACTGAGCCACAGTGTGGTTTAGCGGGTGCTCCGCAGCTGACCGGAAGGCCCTGCAATGGCGGGTGAAAACAACCCAGCACATCACTGGTGCCCAGCTTGCAGCCATTGTAGACCTCCAGTGCAAGCAGTGTCTGTGCAGGGCATGTGGCATCATCAGGGACCCTTCACATCCATGCCACAAACTGTTTGCCCTCCTACCATCAGGCAGGTGGTACAGGTCTCTTCGTTCCCGCACCAGCAGGCTCAGGAACAGTTTCTTCCCATCTACTGTAACCCTGCTGAACTCTGTGACCCAGAGAACTCTGTTCTCTCTGTGACCCATCACTAACCATACCCCCCCGCCTCTTACGGACCTTGTTGCACTGCTGCCTTTGACATTGCCTTTCATAATCTGATAATGGAAGTTGTCAGTTGTTACATCCCTGCATTTCAGTTGCACATGTACCTTGCACATTCAGTTTGACTCTTTGCACACTAATAATTGCCATCGTACTTGCATTTTTTACAGTTGTTGCATGCACGTCTACCTCAGAGACCTCATTGCTGCTATCTCTGCATCCCGGTTGCACATGCTACATTACTCCTTAAGTTTGCCTCGATTGCACATCTAGAATGTCGTTTGTACTCACAGAACTATTTATCCCACTTGTAACATACACTATACAGTTGTGCTCAAAATTTTGCATTCCCTTGGAGAATTGGTTATATATGTACCAATTGTAAAGAAAACATGAGTGAGCAGGCAAAGCACATGTCTTATTTCATATGGGATTCACATTCAACTGTAGGTCATAACTGAATGGCACAATCATAAAACAAAACATGGCAACAAAGAAAAAATTAACTGACCCCTGTTCAAAAGTCTGCATACCCTTAGTTGTTAATACTGTGTATTGCCCCCTTTAGCATCAATGACAGCGTGCAGTCTTTTGTAATAGTTGTCTAGTAGGCCCTGAATTCTTGCAGGTGGTATAGCTGCCCATTCAACTTGGCAAAATGCCTCCAGGTCATGCAAAGTCTTTGGTCATTTTGCATGAACCGCATGTTTAAGATCTCCCCAGAGTGGCTCGATGATATTAAGGTCAGGAGGCTGTGATAGCCACTCCAGAACCTTCACCTTTTTCTGCACAAGGCCAAATTGGAGGGTCAATTTGGCCTTGTGCTTAGGGTCTTTGTCGTGCTGAAAAGTCCAAGAGCGTCCCATGCACATCTTTCATGCACAAGAATGCAAATTGTCTGCCAGTATTTCCTGATGACATGCTGCATTCATCTTGCCATCAATTGTCATTAGAAATTTTCTAATAAATTGAAAATAAAATAAAATAAATTTTCTTTCTGTTCACTATGGGCCTTGTTGACCCCTCTCCAAACATAACGCTTATGGTTGTGACCATAAATCTCTATTTTGGTCTCATCACTCCAAATTACAGTGTGCCAGAAGCTGTGAGGCGTGTCAAGGTGTTGTCGGTCACATTGTAACCAAGCTTTTTTGTGGCATTGGCGCAGTAAAGGCTTCTTTCTGGCAACTCGTCCATGCAGCTCATTTTTGTTCGAGTATCGTTGTATTGTGCTCCTTGAAACAACCACACCGTCTTTTTCCAGAGCAGCCTGTAGTTCTCCTGAGGTTACCTGTGGGTTTTTCTTTGTATCCCGAACAATTCTTCTGGCAGTTTTGGCTGAAATCTTTCTTGGTCTACCTGAACTTGGCTTGATATCAAGAGATCCCCGAGTGATTGAAGTGATTGAACACTACTGACTGACATTTGCAAGGCTTTGGATATCTTTTTATATTTTTTTCCATCTTTATAAAGTTCCATTAAATTGTGACACAGATCTTTTGACAGTTCTTTTCTGCTCCCCATGGCTCAGTATCTAGCCTGCTCAGTGCATCCACGTGAGAGCTAACAAACTCATTGACTATTTATACACAGACACTGATTGCAACTTAAAAAGCCACAGGTGTGGGAAATTCACCTTTAATTGCCATTTTCACCTGTGTGTGTCACCTTGTGTGTCTGTAACAAGGCCAAACATTCAAGGGTATGTAAACTTTTGATCAGGGCTATTTGGGTGATTTCTGTTATCATTATGATTTAAAAAGGAGCCAAACAACTATCTGATAATAAATGGCTTCATATGATCACGATCCTTAAATAAAAGACAGTATTTTCAAAATCAATGCCATAATTTCACAATTTCTTGCCAGGGTATGCAAACTTATGAGCACAACTGTACTTAATGCTTTTAAATGTTCTGCCCTCCTCTATTTGACTTAATTGCACATTTAGTATTGCCATTTGTACTGCATTTGCCTTCATTACACATCTATACATTCCACTTGTAATATACATAATTAATACTTGTAAATTTTCTGCCCTCTTCTATTTGCACTTCTGGTTAGATGCTAACTGCGTTTCATTGTACTGTACTTGTACTTGTCCAATGACAATAAAGTTGAATCTAATCTAAATCTAATCTAATTGTAATGCGGAAACCTATAAGTAAGCGCAATTCTAACACAATACCAAAATACACGTTTTTCCATAAGCTAAACTCACAGCCAACATTTTATTTGCACTAGGAGGGACCTGCCAAAAAAACATTGAGTGGACAGATTTTTCAGGTTTTGCTATATTTCTGGGGACTTAAGATACACATAGACAATATCACACACAACAAACACCCAGTTACACTGACATTTACTTTAGTAAGCACACTGATGCTCCAAGCTCAGTCAACAGCAGTGAAACTAATGAATCTTCACTAAGAGCTAACTAATTAGCTACTTGATCTTTAGAGTAATTGAATGGCATCTTCATTACACCAAGCCCACACAACCAAGAACAGTATTGCGTAACACTGATTTGTAAAGTCATTATTAGCCTCAAATGTAATAAAATATCCCTGCAAACAAGATTCAAAGCTCACCATTCTTATTCCGATACCTATTATTCATTATGAACACTGAATAATAACCTCTTCATTGTGGGTGTGCATTAGAATGCAGGCTTTTCTATGTCCTCCCCATTATCGGATATTGGCAAAGACCCCACACTGTTTACTTATGATGTTACTGCAGAGCCAGACTAAGCAGTCGAAGCTCCGGGAGGACATTAGCGTGGTTGGGAACTGTGAGGAGCAGAGGCCAGAGACTCTGGGCGATAATCTATCTCTATGTCCACTGTTCTCTCAGGGGCCTGCATGGACTGCCTTTCTGCGGTCAAAAGCGTTTTTTTGCATTTGTTTTCCCAGCTTATTTTTCAATGGGATGTAATGTGACTACAGCACTGGGGCATTTATGCCCTCTCTCATCTCCTCCTCCCTCTTCAACCATCCCTCTGCCTCTCTTTTTCTCTCATCCCGATCCATTCTCTCCCTCTGTCTGCTCTTGTGTCCTATTTGTATCAGTAGCTGTGATGCTCGGTATGCTGCAGTTTACAAGGGAAAGGGGGTCGGGAGTGTCGCCCAGAGTTGAATTCTGAGTATGGCTTGTAGATTGACTACCTCAGCTCAGCAGGGTACCGGCAGGAGCCCAAAGCCATAGTTTTATTGGCCACATCTCCACAGCTGCTAATCGTGTTAATGAGCAGTTACTGGCCAACTCTGAGGAATAATTGTCCTTTTGGCTTTTTTTATCTGCTACCTTAACACAATACATTTTATTAAGCAGAAGGACACAGTGTTGTGCCCTGCAAGGTGATTATTGCTTACCTATCAGCACTTTGAGTCATCATCTCAGGACCTGGCAGAAACAGGCCTGTTGTACACAAGCCAGTAGAATATACTATAGTAAAAGTCTAAATTAAGGTTCAATATCTGTTTTTCATAGAGATCAACATTAATTGTACAAAAGAAATTTAAAAAAAATAATTACACTGTAAATTTCAAAAGTATAGACTGTGATAGGTGTAATCACTCAATCCAGTAAACAAGATTGAGTAAGCAAGATAGAGTATGAGAAAAAGACCATTTGCTAATTTTGGGGATATACACGCCATTTGCTTAGGGTGAGATAGATAGTGCTTGATAGATGGTCATCTTGTTTTAAGTCCTATTCAAGGACAGTCAAAAGCACACAGGAGCACACAATCAAGGAATCTTTTGTGCTTTGTAACAACTCCACAGATGTTTTTCTAATAACATAAATAATTAGCATATATAGTATTTCTCATCAAATGTCTGTGTTTGTAAAAGTTACATTCTGGCACCTTAAGTTTATAAGTTTAGAACTTATTGGACTTATCAGATTAGCGCCAAATGTCATGCATTATACACCAGCAAGCGATCTAAGAACCCAGATGGTGAGCTGAGATCCAATACTGCACGTAAGATTTTCAGAACCATCAACATATAAACTCGAGCGACAACGCCTGAGAATAATACTTGACACTTTTCTAATGACTTGTCAGAGTAGAAACACAGGTCACAGAGGGGAGTGGTGGAATGCATCACAGGTTGTCATGTTCTCATGACTTATTTGTACAACTATGGACATTTTAAGGTATGACCCGATTAATCTGTTGTAAAAAGGTTAAATATGGACTATAATGAGATCTGAGTTTTTCTAATCAGGTCACAAAGAAACTCCCTACAATTCACTCCTTCTGCATCAGCCTGTAACCCTCACTGTAATTGTCAGCAGCAGCAGGACCCAGTGAAATTAATAGATTTGAAAAAAAGGCTGTTATTTAGCAGTAGCCCAAAAAAAGAAAACATGTAATTATGTGCATACATTAATTTTTGGTCTAATCTGAAACCATCGAATTTCCTTTGATTGGCATTATGTAGAGCCTTCAAATTGTCAGGCATTCTAGAAATGGGTTTATATGAAGTTCTAATCTTTCTGTTATCAATGGATTGATAAAGAATTACTTACATTTTTCTTGATTTAATCTCTATTAGAGCAGTTTTTTTCTATGGACTTTACGCATTCTGTCTGTAAACTCTGTAGTTAAGTTCTTGTTTCCTCCTACACAGTATGTTGACCTTATATTTTTTCTGATGTAGTGCAATGAAATGCTTCTGCAATTGGTGAATATTATGGTATCTGCTTCTTTCCATGTAACCATGTTACTTTGGTATTAAGGAACATGTCAAAGTCTTAATTTGAATGACCCTTTACTGATGCTGTTACATCATGAACAAAAGAGCAAAGCGTACGTAAACCACAATAGGCTAACTACACATATATATATATTTCCCTATATTTCCCACTACCCATGATATGTTGTAACAGATCTGTTCTTAAACGCATTAGTATAGAAAGTGTTTGTTTAATCTTAAAATTATATAACACTAAATGCATATAGCATCACCAACATTATTATTAGTTAGTACACAACAACTCATAAATAATAATACATAAATGAATTAGATTGCATGGTTTCTAAATCAAGTCAACCATAAGCAATTAAAAGCAGCATTCAGGATTTGAATTGAATCATTTAAATGTTGAATAGTTTCAAATCCTCATTGCTTTTTATTTATTTGCTAATATACTAGCAAATGTGTTTTGTTACATTAGTTATCTGGAATTGTAGATAATTTTATGACATCGTTTTATGGAACATCGCTCATGAGACCACTGTGTTGCAAAAAAACACATAATTACACTAATCATTTCTGGATGTCACTTTCCTTAATCTGACTTCTACCTGTTACATCATTCATTCTTTAAGCACGCCACGTAAGAACTAGGCTAAGAAATAGTAATGACAGTGGTTAATAGGAATATAGCAAAATGCAGTAAACGCTAGTCATTTACTTCCGGACAATGTGGAGTAATGTGGACACAAAACCCGAGTCACATTTTCATGGCTTGAGTGTCCATCACTGTAGCAGTTAATCAAAAGAAAATTTGGAAGGGGGCTCTTTCTGCCTGTTTTTACCCAATTGCTTATTTAGAGCCCCAATAACATTCCCGCTCTAGGCTATTTCATTTCCCTGTGCTATGCATGATACTCATTCCTTCACGGCATATGTCCTAATTCCTTTCTAAATTAACTACACTTTGCATTTAAATGCTCAATAAATTCTGATATTAAAGTTTACGAAATACATTCATAATTGTAACAGGATATAAGTCAATTTTCATCATTGATCTTACTCTGATAGGAGTGACAAGGAACTCTCAGTCCCAGTCACAATTTCTAATCATTTATTTCCACCATAGATTCTGGTGGATGGTGCACTCTAACAGAGCAAATCTATATCGTCAGTAATGTATCAGAATTTGACTATGCTAATTTAATATTTTAAAATCTTGCAGTATGAATAATAATGTCATCTGAATACAAGAAAGTCTACTCATTACTGGAAAGCCATTGTTGCTATATAAAAAGCATTTTAACCTCAGAGAAAATGCATTAAATTAGACTATTCCTCATTACAACAGCCTCACTCAATTTATCTCACTCAATTAAGCACCTCAGGTGTCATCAATAAGTTATGCCAAAGCAAGTATAAATGACCTTTCAAGCAGTAAACCAGAGAGTATGTTAAAGTACTCACCTATAAATGATACAGGCACTGTTTCGACATGTGTCACAGTTTGCTGTGTCTTGTCCTGTTCGGTAGGAAAGCCTGGGGTAGGTGAGAAAAATGTAAGAATTTCATTTGATATGTATTGCATTTCCAATTCCTTTGGAAAGTATTCAGAGCCCTTCTCTACCAGTTGTTGTGTTATAGATGCTCTTTTAATTTGGCACAAAATTATTGACAATGAAAAACGTAATTATCTCCTGTATGCAAGTGTTCTGACCCTTTGCAATAACAAACCAAATTGAGCTCAGATCCATCCTGTGTCCTTCGATCATCCTAGAGATGTCTCTAGAATTGATTGGAGTCCACCTGTGGCAAATTCAATTGATTGGACATGATTTAGAAAGCCACACATCCATGGCCGCGGGCGGATGATAAATACATATAATCAATTATAAATGTCTAGAACACATGAAAATGTGAAGAATATGAATGGGTCTGAATACTTTCTGAAGGCCAAGCTGCGGACAGATTATTAGATGCCTCCCATACTTGCATACTGATCATATACTGCACATTTCTAGTGATCACAACATAACAAAATGAGATAACTCTATAAATAGGAATGGACTTATTAATATAATTTTAGAGTAATGCCACTAGCAAAACAAATACTCAGTAAGATAATTATTAACATTCACTACTTTGATACCCTTGAGCAAGGCACTTAACCTCTGAACTGCTCCAGGGGGGTGCAGCGCTGTGGCTGACCTTATATTGCTTCCTCCATATGCTGCCTCCGTCAGTGCTTTGCTTTTCAGGACTTGGACGGCTTGCAATCATAAAATATGCATGCCTGTGAATAGTGCGTGGGTTCATCTCTAACCAAAATAAATATTGTGCTGATCAACCATGGGCTCTGTCATCTCAGCCATACTGTGAATCAATCATTGAATGAGCTGCATTTTAGTTTCACCTAACATTTTTTTTTACTACAGTAGTTTTACGAAAAAGTATATAATAATTAGAAGAAACTTCATTGAAAGAGCATTAATTCTACTTGAGTAAAATATTCCTTGAAAATGTAATCTTCAAATCACGCAATTTTTATAGACTGTTTACTTTAATACACCCTCTAAAATACAGTTATTTTTAAGGAACTGTATTTTCAGTTAATCTAACATTGTACCAATGTTCTGTTCTGCCGGGGCAGATTATGTGCAGATGCTCTGTCAAATAGTCATTCTCTAAGCTCTGACAATATAAGTTACATCTAAGCTGTGCTACTGTTTGTTGGCAGAGGCTCACTTCAGTGATATTTGCACACATCAGCTCTCTGAAGAGATGTCATCATTGTCCCTTGTTGACATATTACTGTGTGCTGTAAAAGCAGAGCTTTTACCAGATAAATCCACTGAGATGATGCCTTTATCCGGGTGAGAATAGTTTTTAAGATAATATTCTACACGGAGCCTAGGACCATTTTCTTTCATTCTTCAATTTAGAGATAGAACGGAGCGAACAGTCTTGTACATTCAATATATTGCAGTAAGTAGAGGTTTGGCCTATTGGACACAGCTCCGAAACTGTATGTACTTGTTTGTTTCTTTGTATTTCTACAGTACAGTGAGCTTATATTTAATTGCTTTTGACATAAATAGCCATGATGCATGTAGCATTATGTATTCACATAATTAACTTATCTTACACCCTGGCCACTCTATATGGAACCACAGCAGTTTCAAGGACGGCAGGAATACAAATAGCACAGAAATAACAAGACTCAACCACACACAAGTTGAGTTGAGTTGATTTGAGTTTGTCAGATATGCCAATTCTATGATGCATTGTGGGCATCAGTTAGTTTCACTCACCCTTCTCTCTGGGCCTCGCCTTTCTCCAGCTCCTGAATGACCCCCAGTAAGACCTTGATGGTCTCCTGACTGGAGCTGATTAGGTTTTCCATTGCCTGGAGCTTTTCTTTAATATCCCCATTTCCAGGTAAGGGAACTATCTGCTGGCAGGCACCCTGCTGGCCTCGGGGGCAAGCCTGGTCCTCCAGGACCGCTTGGGGTTTCTTTGAGATTGGTAAAGTCCCAGATTGGCATTGATGTACCTTAACCTTGGCCACAGAGCAGCCAGCACTGTGGGGGTGGGGCAGTGTCTGGGACTGCGGGCCATTGGCCTGCGTGACCTTCTTGCGTTTAGACCGCACCGACGGACTCTCTGGGCCTAGACCCTCCACTTGCGTCAGGGAATTCCAGGCAACAGGACTAGTGACCTTTGACTTCGTATCCTGTACGGATTCCACGTAGTTGGCCAGCTGGCGCTTGGTGGAAGCGTTGGCGCCCGTCACGTCCGCTTTGGATAATCCTTTGTGTTTGGTCCTAGCACCACACTCCTGGTATTCCCACTCTCTTCTGGGACTTGTTTTTTTTGCAAAGCACTCAGTTTCTTTCGTGAGGAGAGGGGAGTCTGTGCGCTCACTCCCTTCTACACAGTTGGCACTGAATAACAGATTGTCTGCGCCACCGCTGCTGTCCGTATGGTGGAGCAGTGCCTGTGTGTGCCGCACGTTGTCCCCCACACCCCGAGAGGATGTGCTTCCTTCCAAAACCACCACCTCCTCCTGACCCCTCGAGTCCGTCAAAAAACCATTGTTTTGGCCTTTGTAGTCCTCCACCAAGGCAGCATGTTTGATCGTGTGCCCTTTCTTTCGCTCGAAAGGGAAAGTCTGGTAGTGTTTCTTATGTTCCGGCGATGTCTGGACTCCCGTGCTCTTGGTCACATTGGGGATGGAGCGCCGCGCAGGCATCGTCATGTATTTCCTGTATGCCACCTTGCAGGAAATGGACTTGGCTCCAGGCAGCCCGGCTCGCTGCTCGTTCTGGGCGTCACAGATGTCCTTGAAGCGGACCTGTAAGGCTTTGTTCCTCTTCTTCACCTGCTGTTTTCCGTCAGGACCGCACGGCGCCTCCAGACTAGGTGACGGGCCTGTCTCTGAATCGGACTCGGAGTTGGAGAGCACAACCCTGCTGCTCTCCTTGCTCACCATGGTTTCTGGGAGATGGGCGAGAAATATGCAGCACGTGTCATATTACCGTGCACATGGGTGGACTGACAGTAGAGAAAGGTGTTAATGCATTTATTGCCTTTTTCTAATCCCAAGTAAGGATTTATGTACATATACCCCATGCAGAACGATCAAGTAAAGATTTTTAAGAGATTCTATTTGCAAAGTGTGAACACAGAAGTCCGTTTAAGAAGAAGAAATGGCACTTTGTGATTAATAAACTTAAATGAATAGTTTGTTCCTGCACAAAGGCAGGCCATTCACGGCATGGTCACTGCATTTGTAATTATCCTTCTACACTGCGTGCTTGTTGTGGTGATATCCTTTTTTTTCAAAGTCCTGATTAGTCCCCACACATTAGCTTATATTGAGACAGAGATTTTAATGAGGTTGTGAAGCTATTGAAAAATATCCTATGTATGTAATTGATATTTCAGGTATCTAAGAGTCTCTACTATCTTTCCATGTGAGAGGTTTACCAGAAATGACTATCCCAAGTAATTTCCCAATGCCATATCGCCCTTTCAAAATGACCACCAAAGGGTAATGCCTATACCATTTGATGTCATTCCTATCCTATAGTGAGAATGGTAGTTTGGGTTCAACCTCTGAAGGATGACGCAGAACATATTACAAAATTGGTGGTGGGGCGAGAATAAAGTTTAATGTAGAGTTGAGAAACATCAACAAAGCTGTGAGCGCAGTGATGTTTGATGAGGTCCGAGGCTGGGTAGGCACAGGCAAAACTCACATTCATTCATAAACATACTTTATCTGAAATCTAAAAACTCCATACAACCAAAACTCCAGCATACACATACACACTGATATACAGTAGGCTACTAAAATGTAAATGGAGATTATAATGGACAGTGTAAAACGCCATTAGCTTGCTATCCCACTCAGAGTTACATTCCGTTGCAGAAGAAAACTAGCTAAATTTAATTAAAAAAAAAATTGTAAGCAAAATCATACCAGACTGCAGGCCAAGACAAACTTTTAGAATTATGCTTTAGAAGCTTTACACCGATACTGTATACATTATCATTGAATTAAGGCTGATTCACATGGGATCATATTATTTCACACCAGGAAAATGCAATCTCACACCAGCGAAACCAAATCTACATTAATTCAAAGTTCTCCTCACTTTCAAACACAAGCCAAAGCAGAAGCTAAATGGTAATTCACACATTCAGAATGTAGAAAAACGATCCCTCAATTGCTTTCTTAAACAATCCGAGAGAGGCATACAGTATGATCATCTTTTAAGACAACTGAGTTTGTCACCCCCTCGTCCCCTCTGAATCCCTAGTTACTTCTCCTCTTCTTCGTCACTCCCCACAGCCTGCTATGTATCTCTACTAATGACCAGAGGGCCTTCCCTGGTTTGGCCCCAGACATCCAGGGGATTATGAATAATGCATTGACTCTAAAATTGCTAAAGTAATCCTCTTAAATCTCCTTATGTACCCCGACAGACCATGTTGTCTGTTGGAATTGCCCTTCAGTCTTTCATACAAAAATTTTAGATAGAAAGCTCCACTTCAGATGATAGGACTGAGTGTTCATCTCCATAATTGTCTTGAGTTTTCTGTCAGTTCTTTGGAGATAGGGCTGTACTGGCTAGTTATAGATATTAATGTATCACTATTCGTGGTACTAAGCTTATGACATTGCTGACTTTGGATATTTACAGTAGCTCTGCTTCTTCCTCCAACATGTAAACATGTCTCTGATAGGAGAGGGTTTCTTGAGGTGTAGTGTCACATATCCACAGATGACCTGATCAGTTAATGACATGCTCTCCTGTATTATTTATAGGATGAAAAAGTATCTCAAATGCATTTAGGTCCCTATCTTTGACTGTGCTAACACAGCAACCGCTTACAAAGCAGCACTATAAATGGCAAGTGACCTTGACACTTATAGTGTATATATGTGATATATACAGTACATACAGTATATAATCAGTGTATGGAAGGCAATATCTCACTTGCTGTTTGCTGTCTATCTGCTGCCGAGACATGTTTTCTCATTCAATCAAAATGTGAACAATTCTGAATGTTTGGTATGACATCATCGGATTAATGATTCTGATAAGTTTGTGTCATCGCCCAGCTACATGCTGTGCTGTTAATCATACTTTATGTAGAGTAGATCTGTAAAGTATACATGCATATCAGTCACTCTGTATCTGCGCCACATGCATATTTAATGATTAATATAAATCAGGTGTAGGCTAAGCTACTGCAGGCAGATTTTGTCCGAGTGGATTGGTGGGGGTCAGAAACATCAATTTAATAATTGTTTAAAAATTGTGTACACCACAAATGAACCCAAACTGAGCTTAAAAAGAGATTGTTTTGGAAAATGAAAAGAACTTAATACCTGGTTTGCATTTAGACACAATCACAAAATGTCTCCTCATAGGTGATGACAACGCAGTGGTTCTGAAGTATTTTATCATTTGGTGTGAGTCATCCCATCGAAAATGACACAGGTCAAAAATAAACAGGTCAAAAGATACACATTTATTCAGAAAAATCCTTTTTAATGTTTGGACATTTTTAAGTTTTATTTAATAGAGACATTAAGGCAAAGTACAGGAGAACATGTGTAGTACTGTACATGTGTTCTGGAGGCAGCATCTTAGACCGCTGGAACACCCCAGGACAAGAAACTGCACTTTTTGAATGGTGATCGGTTTTCTTTTATAAATCGTTAATTAAGATCATTTTGTCCTTGCCTGACCTGCAGTTTTGGGAATACAAAGTTTACACTTAGAAATAAACTAAACAAGAAAAAACATTTGGGCAACAAGAGAAAAAGCTGTAATTTCAGTAACTCCCAGTAACTCATTTATTCCAAATCGGATTCAGTAATAAAATAAAATGCTGGACTAATTGCACTTCAGCACTTTCACATGTACTATATGCAGCAAATGGTGACTTATTTGTAATGAAGTGCAATGATCGAACCAACTGTCTTTTAAATATCCCACTATTTTATATATAGCTGTCTATATAGAGACCATTGTCTCTTACTTTTTTCCGGAGCTGTATATATTTTTATCACTTGCAAAACAGTGATAGAAATTGTGTGCTGTACGTCATGGAGCAATGAGAAGGCATTAGCCAATTCCCTAACACACTAATCCCAGATGACAACAGTCGGAAAAAACATTCCATTGGAGAAGAGATAATGGGAAATATATATTAGGAAACACTCCAGATGTGTGTGTAGACCCATTCTCGTTGATTATTTTGTATTTTGACCAGGCGAAATTACCTAATGCTTTGTACTTGCCCATCATGTCCTCTCTCCAATGCCATTCGGGGGCGTAGCCACGGGTTTACTCTTGGTCCCCCTTGCTGTCCTCGTGCAATGGGAGTTAACTCTGTTGGCTATACTCATCCCTTTCGGAGTGGCAGCGATTGGTTGTCCTTTTTGGTCTGACGCTTGGCAGATTATGTGGCCTAGTCGGCACTGTGCTAGGGTCAGTCTGACCTGTATTAAGTCCCAGTTGTTTACATTAGATTAGTTTATGTGAGAGGGGACAATTGTCAGTATGAAAAGATTGCTCCGGTCTCCTTTTGAATCCAAGGACTGCTCTATTTAACTTTTCTGGTGTCCTGTTTAACCTTAGGAGGTCATGGGCTCTTGGGATGGCCTGGCCCGAATGACCCGTGGCTGTCCCTGTCTGTGGTCCTCCTGGTTGTGTTGCAGATCAAGTTGCAGCCCGATGATTCTTGCTGCCACTGCCCACAGCCCACCTGACTGTCCCTGTCCTTGTCCACTTGGTTATGCAGCTGACTTGGATTCTGTTTAAAGACTCTGGACACAGTTCACATGCATTTACTGAACATGCAAGTCCACTGACATAACCCAAACGTTCGGGTAGTATTATAATATTCACCCGGCACAGCCAGAAGAGAAATGGCCACTGCTCAGACTCCTAAGATTTGAGCCTACTTGGGAGTTTTTCCTCGGTTGTTGCTTGCTCTTTTGGGTTTCAGTCTGGTTTCAGGCAGGGTATCTGTAAAAGTGCTTTAGGACAACTGCTGATGTAAAAAGGGCTTAATAAATTACATTTGATTAAATTAAATTTAATCTACTGCACAACATGACATTTGAGAGTTTTGCAGCTGATTGAGTATTGATTTATCTATTTTGTCCTCCTTGTTGATTTTATCACATTGCCCTTAGACACTCCCACTAAGTTATAGACTAGATATTGTTACTTGTGGACATACTCCTTTATCTGTTCTTTGTGGCGGGGAAAGTCATATTACCTTATGTAGCTGGAGGTTTCACCTGGGACTTACGAGTAGGGGATAATTTAAAAAGGCCTCCAATTTCCCCCAACTGGTTTTAGAAACCTTGTTTACTCATTTAGATGATCAATATGATCTAATGCTATATTTTTAGCCTCTTCTCAACAAATTCACAATAAAGGCTCTGCTTCATCACAACAACTCCCAGCAGTCTCAGGACAGTCAATGATGTGGTTCTTCTCTCCGCATTCTCAAACAGGAAATCTATTCCAGAATTTTTATATGCCGGAAGGAATGCACTTTCTGGCCTTCTACCTTTAAGCCATTATGAGAATTTGCTAGAGTGCGACAAGGCAAGGTAAACATATTCAGTTACTAACCACCCCACAAGGGGCTCCAGGAAAACATGGTATTCAAATATGGCTCTGGTTCCTGTGCCAACTTTGCATTGTAACCAGGTTCTTGGTACCCCCGTATAAAAATGGACAGATATTTATTTAGTCAAGTCAAGTTAATAACGGCTCATTGATTTCATAGGCTGGTATGATGATAATGATTTGCACCACACTAACACAAGGTTATAGAGAAGGAGAAGTGGGATGATTTTGACAGACAGGCAAACACAGACAGTCAGACAGACAAACACAGAGAGATAGAGAGGATGTGGTCTGCCCTGTAGGTGATGCAGTGCTGTGCCTGAGGCATCAAGATCACACATGGCATTACTCATGATACGTCTGCAGTCCCCGGCGGGATCCTTGTCTCCACGTTACATGAAGCCTTGAGGAACACATCCATCGCCCATGACACCTACTGTACTTTAAGCTGTTCTACTGTAGCGAAGCTAAGCCTTCAATAACTAACACTCACTTTGCCTGACTATCACAAGCTCTTGAACAATATCTGTAAAGAATGGCAAGTCGTGGTCAAATATCAAGCCATGGTCTTTTATGAACAATTTTACAGTATCAATGATCGCCTATTAAGTCTTTTAAAAGAGCACAATTACGGAATGCTAAATTTCAATTGATCAACGCCACGAAACTAAAGCAATAAATCTACACTAACTAAATATGTATCTGAACAGTAAGCTGTTCATTACTACCAGTGCAAAGTGAAACAGAATAAATAAAGACATCATTGCTTCTTCCAGATAAATCATGAGCCTTTTACTGATTGGCCAGAATGCAGAGACTCATCCACACAATAAACCCTTAGAAACTGTAGCAGTCAAACACTACAGTATTTTACAGCAAATACAGTAGACACACCAAACCACTTAGGCACCAACTGAATCTTCACAAAACCAGCAAATATTTGCCTATTTTTAAGTTAATTATTACTTTACAAACTTAAGAGGTAAACACTTACCTTGAGAAACAAATCAGTGGCGCAAAGGACAACAAAGCAGAGATCTCCCACTGAGCCAGATGCATATCCATTTATTATATATCATAATCACGTAGTGGCATTTAGAGAGCTCTGTCCGAACAGAGAGGGGGCCAGAGAGGCAGCCACTGCAGTGACAGCTGGAATAGTAGGCAGGCAAATGTTCAGACAGCAGTGAGAAAGAAAAAAACAGGTTCCAAACCCATAAGGTCCACTGTGCTATTCCCCTTCCTTTCTCTCTCTGCTGCTCCCTCTCTCTTTCACCTCACTTAAAGATCACTGATAGGTGTTCCTGCACTCACCGGCAATAGGCACTCACACACAGCGGAGATCTCCATCTCGCGCCGCTGCTACTGCAATCCCCGTGCATTTGGGAGTGTGTGTAGCCTATGTATGTAAGTGAGTAGGAGAGAGAGAGAGAGGGAGTGATAAAGGGGAAGGGAGGGTGAAAGAGACGGAGGGTGAGAGACGGGCATAGCGCAGGCTGCTGGGGAAAGTCCAGAGTCGCCACAGCTGGTGAGCTTGTGCATCAACAGTAAATACCTCCTTATCGCATCCTCTGAGCTGGCGTAGTGGCGTAGGGGCTGGTGAGCCTGGCTGTCACAGAGCTGTTATATCATCTGAAAGGCTACCCAGACAGAGGAAAATACAAATTCATTGTGTTTTAAATTGGATGTCCCCTGCCCCTGTCACAGCTAGATATCCAATACCCTGTTTGTGAGAGGAGGGTGGACAGAGGTGAAAGGAAAAGACTGAGTAGAAATGGTGGTGAGATAATGAGAAGTTGAGAGAACAACATGTATATGTGACAGAAATGTAGAGGGAACGGGGAGTAGGGAGATGTCAGGTACAGAGGAAGAGAGAAATAAAGATTCTGATCAGATTGTTTTTAAAGTACATTTATACTTACCTGGAATTTTATTAGGAGTAAATGTGCTGCAATGTAGTGACAGAATACACAAAACCAGAAAAAGTATTTGTCCCATCTGATTGTTTTCTCATTTTATTTAGTCAGATCTTTTTGTGCTAGGTTGTCAACATCAGTCAATCTTCCGGTGTGACAATATTATTGAACCCCTAGTAAATCCAACCCAATGAAAATGATTATTTGGGTTAGGAGTATGAAAACCTTGTTGAGCTATCTGGTCTGATTTGAACAAGGCCTGCCCAATATAAATCTTACTTTGGGTTTACGACACAATAGCAAATCTTTCAAGGAGTAGACCTCCTGCAAAAATCTCTCCAAGAGCAAGGCATAAAATCATAGCGGAGTCACAAAAAACCCTAGGAAAACATCCAGGGATTTGCAGGCCTCTCTTGCCTCAGCTAAGGTCTATGTTTACAACGCATAAATGGGATTCAAGGGATGAGTAGGAAGGCGTAAACCACTGCTTTCTAGAAGAGCAAAACAGGAATGCTAATCTTGTTTGCCAAAAAGCCTACGAATGATGCTAAAGAGTTCTGAAGCAATGGTCTATAGACAGATGGGTCAAAAGTGGAAATTTTTGTCCAGAAAACCAAACACTGCATATTACATTAAGAAACTCATGACAATGGTTACGCCTGCTGGTGGCAGTGTGATGGTTTGGGGATGCTTTGCTGCATCAGGACCTGGCCAACTTACCATAATTGAAGGAACTATGAATTTTGATTTGTATCAGAGAATTCAGGAGAATGTCAAGCCATCCTTCTGTGAGCTGAAACGCAGTTGGGTCATGCAGCAAGACAATGATCCGAAACACAACAAGTCTACATCAGAATGGTTGAAGAACAAGTTTTGTAATGGCTCAGTTAAAGTGCAGACATAAACCCTCTTCCGATGTTCTGGTAGGACCAGACACAAGAAGTTCATGCCTTGAAACACACACATTTCTCTGAGTTAAATTCGTTTTGCAAGGAGTGAGACAAAATTCCTTGCGCTAAGAGACTGATCAATAACTACAGGAAATGTTTGGTATTACTGTTTTGGTCATTTCTTCTAAAGGTGGACATTATATGCACCCTGGTCTGGTTGATCCTGGTATATTCCAGGCCAGGCTCTAGCCCAAAAAATGTATTATGAATTCCCTTAGACTTTTAAAATGTGCTGAAATAAGATATTTATGGCTGCCAAAGTCTCAGGCTCTGTCCATTCAGTAGCATGAAGGGCATTTACTATCATGCTTTTTTATTTCATTGTGATGAACTACTCTTTTTGTTTACGTTTTTCAACTGAATTAATCAAGCAATACGCCTTATGTATTCCATTTTTGTAGATAAGTCTACAGTGATTAATAAAATAATGTAACCATGCATGCGGTTCAATGCGTTGCGCTGGATATTAAGACCAGTTGCCACCTAAAGGCTATTTGGTGCTGTACATGTCTATTTGGTGTTGCAAAGGCTATTTGGTCTGTACATGCCAAAGAAAATGTTATTCTCAATATTTTTCTGAACCTGCACCAACCAGTAGCTCTCCAAATATATGAGATTTATGGGCCCAACATCCCCAAACTCTTATTCATAACCAAGCTTATCCAAAACAATAAAATATTTGGGCAAGGCTGTTAGCCTTGACAATAATGGATTAACAATCTCACATATTATATTACTGTCCAAACGAAATAACAATTTGGGGAGGCCTCAAACACCCACTCAACATGGGTAGCTCAGTAATCCAAATTTTGCGGACTTAACTAGGGTAACAGGACAAGTTTAATAACAGGACACATTTAACATTACATAACATTACCGTCCTAACCCTGGAGTTTTAAAGGCATATTGGCATATGGTGTCCACCGGTAACAGTTTAGTCAAATCGCCGCCTGTATTCCACAGGTCTGCCAGGTTCAATAAACCAAAATAACACAAATGGCAATCATCCCTGATAAATTTTTTTCTGGTTAGTATCATGGGAAAGAGAGAAACAATGTCATGCTTTGCTGACTGGTAATTGCTGCTGTTGCAATGTGGCTGTTGCCTCTTCGGTCAAGTTCGCACTAGAGAAAGGGGTTGCCAGTTCTCTTGTTGTCCTTCAAAATTACATTTCACACGGTCAGTTGGCATCTTAGTTTCAGCATTTAAAACTAGATCAAGACATTTCAATGCGGCAGCCTTTCACCCTTCATTTACGAAGCTCAACCTTAGAGTTTTAGTCCCTATGTTTTCTTTATTTGCCACGTAACTTGATAGTTAGCATTACAGGACATGCACAACCCTTTACATTACTCTTCAAATTGAGCTCAAATGTGTCCTGCGTCCTTTGATCATCCTGGAGCTGTCTCTACAACGTCATTGGAGTCCATCTATGGCAAATTCATGGTGTTCAACATGATTTACAAAATACATAGACCTGTCTATATAAGGTTCCACACTTCGCAGTGCATGTCAGAGCAAATACCAAGCCAAGGAACTCATGTGGACCACTAAGACAGAATTGTGTCGAGGCATCAATCTGGGGAAGGTTATTAAAAAACGTAAAAGCAAGCAGGCAAGCCCAGTTCAGCCGGCCCACAATGATAAGTGATAAAGGTTGTTACCCTCACTGGACTCTAACCCTGATCTCCCATGTGAGTGGCTGTGTCTTTAACCACTACACCACAGTGCTATATAGTATCTCGACATTAGATCATTTTGTCACGCCTTAACATCACGCCAAGTTTGAATATTTCGCTAGACACCATTAAGGATTGTGTTAAACTGACTAACGTTTCTTAAGTTTACCTCTGCCACAAATAGAATCTACGGCTTTTGCCAGTGGCCGTTTTAACAGCATATTAGCCGGTAATAGGCTTACTAGTGTCTAACTTACTACTTGGAATAGTCTAACTTACTACTTGGAATAGCTAGCGAGACTGAATATAAACTTAACACAGCCAAAGCTATTTCATGGCACAAAAACTTTTTTTTTTTTTTCATTCGTGAATGACATTGATACAATAACTATCAATATACAGCTCCGGAAAAAATTAAGAGACCACTGCACCTTATTCTTTCCTTTCCAAAAAAGTCAAAAAGGAAGGTTTTGAGTGAGGAACAGAAGGGTTAAAATTAAGAGAACACTGCAAATTGAACACTTCTGTTCCTCACTCAAAACTTTCCTTTTCAACTTTTTTGGAAAGGAAAGAAAAAGGTGCAGTGGTCTCTTAATTTTCTCCAGTGCTGTAGGTGACAATAACTTTTCGTCAAGTGAAACTCATGGAAGATTCGTGGAAACCCCTACTCTTTTACTGCCAAAGGGGTTTTTATCTAGCCTATTATTACTCCAAAAATAATGCACGGATGCGTGCTTCGAAAATCCATCAGAAATAGTCGCAATATTAACGCTTTTATTTTAGGCTTACTATAACGTAGCTACTGAAGGTTGTAGCCAGCAAAGTTTTTGTCTATCCTGACCCAAAAAGCATGCATGGATGCGTACTTCGAAAATCCACCAGAAATATTCGCAATATAACCACAAATAGTTTTATTTTAGGCTTACTATAACACAGCTACTGAAGGTTGTAGCCAGCAAAGTTTTTATCTATCCGGAACAAATCCTAATGCATAATTTTGCTTTAACTGTGACAAGATTTGAACGCGGGACCTATTGGTTGCAGTTCTGCGTCTCTAACCACTACAGTATTTAACAAGGGGCAGACAGTCACTCACTCAGTCACTCACTCAGTCAGTAAGAGACATTCGCTCTTCTTGGCCGGCTCCGCTTCCACAGCAAAAATTCTAAAGCATTGAAAATTCCCACAAGCACGGTAGTGTCCATTATTGTGAAATGAAAGAAGTTTGGAAGCGCCAACACTCCTGGAGCCAAGTGCCAAGTGCCCAGCCAAACTAAGTTACCGGGCAAGAAGAGACTTCGTCACGGAAGTGACCAAGTCCAATGTTCAATTTAACAGAGCTACAGAGTTTCTTTGCAGAGATTGGAGAACCTGCCAGGAGGACAACCATCTCTGCAGCAGGCCTGCTTTTCAGGCCTTTATGGTAGAATGCTTAGACAGAAGCCAATCTTGAGTAAAAGGCATATACCATGCTGCCTGAAGGTTTTTTCCTCCCGAGCATGAGAAAAAAAGATTATCTGGTTTGATAGCAAAAACTACTGGGCCTGAATGCCAAGCAATACGACTGGCAAAGATAAGGTACCGGTTATCACTCACCATCTCAACTGTGAAGCATTGAGGAGGGAGCATCATTCTTTGGGGATGCTTCTCAACAGAAGGGACTGTGTGACTGGACAAGATTGAGGGAAGGATAAAGACAGCAAAATACAGAGATTACTTAAACCTGATCCAGAATGCACATTGGCAAAGATTAATATTTCAGTACCACAACAAACCGAAGCACGCAGCCAAGACAATGCTGCAATGTAATGTCCTTGAATGGCCCAGCTAAAGCCTGGACCTAAACCCCACTGAAAACCTTTACATGCAGAACTGACAAACACAATTCACTGATGCTCCCCATTCAATTTGAAAGTATTTGAGAGGATCTACATAGAAAATTGGGCAAACTTCCCAAAGATGATTTTGTGTTTTTCAGGCATAATTTAACATTTATAATCTCAACATAATTTTAAATACCATAGGCCTATTTGTTAATCAATTTAAATACAGGAGTCATAATTGTTTTTCTCATGTTAATTGTCCTGATAATGTAAAAGATGACATTTACAGTTCAAGAGGTTGATATGCGATACATCAACAGGGTGATGTGTTGATAAGATATTGCAAAGGATCTCAAAAACCATACAATCCTCCACCATAGTAGTAGTTTTGTTTTCTTCTGCTGGGTAAGCTACTGTGATTGTGCAATGACTGCAATGATTGAAAATTATTGGAAGTTATTGTCAGTGTCCAAGACACAAGTGGCTATTGAGAGCTCACAGCATAACTTCAGCTATTGTGACTTAAAGATCAACTGGTTTGCTTGTGTAAGCAACCTGCAGTAAAGCTTTCACAATTAGGTTTTTCTGGCACAGAGCTGTGGGGGAGGCAGAATGGTAATCTGCTGATTGCTGTCTTATTGATTGAATTGTCTATTTCTCTCCTGGCTCCGCCTGTTCATAAGCCTATGACTAGAGCATGACTGTGCCACAACACACAATGCACACAGAGCTTGATTCTTAAACTCCAAGAAACAGGCTGGAGATTTCACCATCAGCCTGAAGCCCAAATAAAACTGATTAGGCTTAATGAGTGCAACCACACAAAGTCAAGCGGGAGGAAGGGGGGAAAACACTTCTCCAAATATTTTCTACCCCACAAAGAGTTGGCTAATGATGGTATGTTTATTGCTAATAACCTGTGCTTGAGATGACGGCTAGCTTTTAACTGTTCATTGCGGTCATTTTCTAGGGGGACTGTTTGCGCCTTGAAGACCACGGTTGGTAATGTCTATTTTCTGGCAAC
Organism: Esox masquinongy; assembly: GCA_016801175.1. Classification (NCBI taxonomy): domain Eukaryota; kingdom Metazoa; phylum Chordata; class Actinopteri; order Esociformes; family Esocidae; genus Esox; species Esox masquinongy. The sequence continues at coordinate 40,093 of JACXGI010001628.1, forward strand.
ACAGAACACGGAAAATTTCCAGTTTATAAGGGATGTCTCTGCTGTGGTAAGTAACCCATGGAGTTATGCTTCTGACACTTGTTTTGTCAAGTAAATTTACAATTTTCCAAGGCTTGGAGGAAAATCAATATACTATCAAGTGCGTCATTAGTATTTTATGGCTTGGGATAAAACACTTAAAGCAGTGAAACAAATCTAAATACATTTTCACTGGTATAAAAAATGAAAGAAAAAAGCAAACCACAGCAACTGAAAAGTGCAGAATTCATCCAAACCCATGAAAAAGTAAACTTTTTTGTAATATTATTTTATTCATGGCAACACAGACAATGGACAAGAGTTACAACATCAAAACCAAAACAAAAAACCCACTTGGGAACTGTGTTTAGTGAAGATACTGGGTGTCCTTCAAAATGAACTGTGCTCAACACTCAAATGCGTAGAGTGCATTCTCCCTGAAAGTGTTCTCGAGTACGTTACTGTGGAGAACCCATACAATAACATTTTGGAAGCACTCACACTCCCCCTACTGTATTATCTCTCACTTTACCCCACTATTCACAGAAACTGACTACTTCCAACCTTGACAATAGAGACAAATAGCCATCCAGCTGGTTTTAAATAAAAAAAGAAACAAACAGTCTACTTACAACTGATGTTAGAAAGTGAGAAGCTCAATGCAATAAGACTGGGAAACAATGGTACAGCAAACCGAACTATTTAAGCAATAGTTCAAACCAGACGAACAGTCAACATAGTTATTCTGGTCTCAATGAGTAGCACCATACGGAATTGGCTAAGGAATTATATTATTAATAAGAACATGGTTTCATCATTGCATATTTCTGAGCAGCAGCAGCTATATTTGTTAGCGCGCTAAACAAACAAAACATAACATAATGAATGTCGTTTTTAAGTCAGTGAAAAACCCAACTGAGAAACGTAATATAACAATTGATCTATGCAAGTCACATTCAAGCAGAATCTTGTAGGATTTGATATTTACCATTCCTTCATGCATTGTCTGTGGTTAATTTTCCCCTCTGTTATTCCGGCTTACATCCACTGGATCCTTGTCACCGTCCGTAGGCTTCCTTCAGACAATCTTGACGGTTTGGCAGGGAACATTCTTCATACTCAGCTGAGATGATAGGAAGAATCTTCCTTTTAGGCAAGCCTGTGTGTATATATCCCCACTTCAGTTGCATCTTTCTGGTAGCACCTCCCACGGTGGTGTGACAATTCTTTTCAAACTGGGCCTTCTGAAGAACACCACACCTACTGCTTAATTCCTGGCAGGCAGCCAATCAGCAATCATCTGATGCACACTGATAAATGATGGAGGCTCAAACAGGCTTGACCAATCAACTCCAAAAGTAGCTAATAAAATGAGCTTTTCCCAATCACCTGGGAAGAATCACAGCAGTAGGGAATAACACAATAACATTTCTAGAGTTGTCTAATCTGGTCCAACATTATGTCATTTCTTTAACAAACATTCCCAGTTCCATTATTGACATGAGCTCCATAGCTAAATAGGCTACATTTGTTACATAACATCCAATTCTCTGTCAGTTAGCCTGGGTTCTAAAACACCGAGCAGTGGATATTCTGGACATTCAAAAATGAATGATGTATTTGTTGACTCTAAATTCCTTCTACTTCAGATTTCTACCAAGCTAACATGGAATGTTCTACTGACAATGAAGATGGCGCCACAGATGGCTGCCTCAGTTAGTTGGTGCACAATTCTTTTGTCTTATTTTGTGTGTTAAATCAGTGTTCTGCAACAATTCTCAGATTCTTTTCTCAAAAGAGGAGCTCATAAACATCAGGGAAACAACTCCTGTGGATTTATTCCCGGATTTTCTCGTAACATCTGTTGAATTACTGGACATTCTGGTCAAAGCTACATCTATACTTTATCAAGCAGTGAAACGCCGTCGGCGACGAGGTAAATGTGCCGGGCTTTGGAACGCTTAAGGAACCGTGGACTACGGACTCCACTACCTGGAATATTCCTCGCCAACGTGCGATCACTCAGCAATAAACTGGACGAGCAGGGCCTGACGGTGTCTCCCCATCAACCCAAAAGCAGTGTGCAGATCAGCTTTCTACTGTGTTTACTGACATCTTTTATACCTCAATGGAGACATGCTGCATCTCGGCCTGTTTCAAGTCCTCCATCATCATCCCAGTCCCCAAGAAGCTAAAGATCACAGGACTTAATGACTACAGACCCATCGCCCTGACCTCTGTGGTTTCAGCGCCTTGTACTGTCCCACCTCAAGACCATCACCAACCCTCTACTTGACCCACTGCAGTTTGCCTACAGAGCCAACAGGTCTGTGGACGACATGGTCAACATAGCTCTTCACTTCATCCTCCAGCATCTAGACTCCCCTGGAACCTATGCCAGAATCCTGTTTGTGGATTTCAGTTCTGCGTTCAACACCATTAATTCCCGCATTGCTCCAAGACAAGCTATCCCAACTGGGAGTGCCTGAGCCCACATGCAGGTGAATCACAACCTTCCTGTCCAAGAGGAGGCAGCACGTGAGGCTGGGGAAGCACCTGTCTGAACCCCTGGTCATTAGCACCATCTGCCCTCAAGGCTGCATCCTGTCCCCCTTCTTTTCTCCATGTACACCAATAGCTGCACTTCCAGTCACCACTCTGTCAAGATCCTGAAGTTTGTGGATGACACCATCCTCATCAGACTCATCTCTGATGGAGACAAGTCTGCCTACAGGTGGGAGATTGATCATCTGGTGTCCTGGTGCAGTTAGAACTGTCTTTTAGGAGCTCAACGCCCTAAAGACAACAGAGATGATAGTGGAGTTCAGGAGATACCCAGCTGCCCCCCCCATCGCCCTGGGTGGCTCGCCAGTCAACTCTGTGGAGTCCCTTTGCTTTCTGGGCACCACCATCGCCCAGGACCTCAGGTGGGAGCTGAATATCACCTCGCTTACAAAGGAAGCTCAGCAGAGGATGTACTTCCTGCGGCAGATGAAAAAGTTCAACCTGCCCAAGACAGGTTGAACTTGTCTTTGGCAGTATTTCTGGTGCATTTCTACACGGCCATCATAGAGTCCATCCAGACCTCCTCCATCACCATCTGGTATGCTGCAGCCACTGCCAAGGACAAGGGCAGGCTGCAGTGCATCATCCGCTCTGCAGAGAGGGTGATTGGCTGCAATCTGCTGTCTCTACAAGACCTATACACCTCCAGGACGTGGAGGTGAGCGGCAAAGATTGGGGCTGATCCCTCTCACCCTGGAAATGAACTATTCAGAACTCTCCCTTCTGGTAGAAGGTTGAGGTCTATCAGGACCTCAAATATTTAGTATATTTTTAGTAATTTATTAATGCTCAGTCTACTATTTTTATGCTCAGTCCACCATTCCTATTTGTTTACTTCTTTTGTACAAAATTGCTACACCAACAGACCAGAACAAATTCCTAGTTTTTGTGAAACTTACTTGGCAATAAATCTCTTTCTGATTCTGATTCTTACAATGGTCATATTCTGCTGAAGGTGGTGACAAACATTCAGTGTTGGTGACTAAACAATAATTGGATAGAACCATTTGACATATCATCATTACATACATACCGATGAATCCCTGTGACATGCATTATGAATGAGAGTGTAATCCCCATGTGTAGAAAAAGTCATAGTTCATAAAATATTGTTCATATACAGTATTTGTGCTGATTGGTCAATAGGCTTATTCAACGTGTTAAATAGTGTCATTTAACAGGTTCATTTTGAGATGCAAACACCCAAACGCCTTCCATACTGGTGGATTTTAGCTCTGCATTGCAAAAGCCTGTAAACACGGCCGCATTTGTGAAGAATTTCCTGCCTCCGCGGACAGTTCACAAATGCGGTTGTATTTTCCTTTTGGCTTGTTTGCAGGTTTTCTTCATATAGCTGATGCTTGTAGCTAGTTTATCCTCAGCTGATCTTTCAAAACGCAGTCTACTGTGTGGCTGTTTTTGTATCTAACCATTACGCTATTTAACAATTGGTAGTCAGTCTGTCTTTCAGTTAGTCAATCACTCAGTCTGATACATTCGCTCTTCTTGGCTGGCTCCGCTTATGCGGTCCGGCAAACATTCCATTATGCTATTAATACGTGAATTACAATGTTTCAGTTTTACAAAGCATCTACAATGAATAAAAATGGAAATGCAACATGCAAAAATGTCAAAGAAATTACTGAGTTACAGTAATTTACATATAAAGAAAATCTGTCAAATAAATTTCACCTAAATCTGGATTTGGGAATAAAGAAACACTGTTGGCTAAAGTTACTTTGAAAACTAGTTTGAAAACTAGTCCATATCTGGTTTGACCACCATATGCCTCTTGCAGCACAACACTTGCTACCTGATAAATAATTAACAGTACTGAAAGACAAAGGTTTAGGACTCAGGAACTCTGCCTGACTAAACAAGTTAGCGGGTTATGTGGCCTTATTTTGCAACTCCCATTTTCCTGAATCAAATAAAGTTGTTTCATAATGTTCTCAGGTAAAGCCCTCTACACAGGATGTATCTTAACCTGAGAGATTGCTTCTCAAGTATTCTGTTTGGAGGCAATTTACCTTCGGTTATTGGGAGTTAATGTCAAAGCAGAAGTACAGGGAGAGGAGAATAGTTTCTATCCTTGCTGTTTTTCAGAATATTAATGTTTCTGTGGATTGATGGTGACTGATGAAAGGCTGCAGCCTGAATGGTATGTCAAATGGCAAAATCAGAAAGCGAAAGCTTTATGTGGTTATTATTTAACAACATGCAGCCTTTTGTTTATCACCGCTTGATGCCTCTCTCGTGCTTCTACATCACATCTACTTTAATCCTTTGTTCATAATCAGACTCAAGACTATTTCAGTTATGAGGGGATGGAGAGAACAAAATGAATTCCCAATAGACATAAAAAATGATTTCAACGTCTTTTTCCCCCACTTCTGTGATTATCCCATTTCTAACTAAGGCCTTGCATCATCGTAACAACTCCGAGTGGACTCAGGACATTTAACCTTCCTGCACTAGATGCATTAGGTCCTATTAGAGAGCTCATAAGATGTATTTGTACAGTACACTGAATTAGGCAAATACTGATCATCAATAGAATAAACTTCTGTTACTTTATGTTCTCCGGATAGACTTCAATTAGATATACAGCGCTTTCATGAAGATTTCAGACCCCTTCAGTTTTTTCAGATGTCATGTTATTGACTTTTTTGCCATCAATCTACACAATGCCCCATAAAGACAAAGCAAAACACGTTTTTAGAAAAAAACAATGTAAACCTTGTTAAATATATATTTATAGTTAAAAAAATGTACAGTTATGTTTGGAAATATTTGGACACTGACACAATTTTCAAAATTTTGGCTCTGTATGCCACCACCATAGATTTGAAATGAATCAACTGAGATGCATTTTAAGTGCAGACTTTCAGCTTTAATTCAAGGGGTTGAACAAAAATATCGTATGAAACGTTTAGGAATTGCAACCATTTTAATACACAGTGCCCTTATTTCAGGGGCTCAAATGTAATTGGACCAATTAACACAATCATAAATAAAATGTTCATTTTTAATACTTTGTCAAGAATTCTTAGCAGGCAATGACTGCTTAAAGTCTGGAATGCATGGACCTTACCAAACGCTGGGTTTCCACCTTTGTGATGCTTTGCTAGGCATTTACTGCAGCTGTCTTCAGTTGTTGTTTGTTCGTGGGTCTTTCTGCCTTAAGTTTTGTCTTCAGCAAGTAAAATTCCTGCTCGATTGGGTTGAGATCAGGTGATTGACTCAGCCATTGCAGAATATTCCACTTCTTTTCCTTAAAAAACTCCTGGGTTGCTTTCGCTGTATGTTTTGTGTCATTGTCCATCTGTAAATTGAAGCGCCGTCCAATCAACTTCGCTGAATTTGGCTGAATCTCAGCAAACAATATATCCCTACACATTTCAGAATTCATCCGGCTGCTTCTGTGTTCCGTCACATCATCAATAAACACTAGTGACCCAGTGTCATTGGAAGCCATGCATGGCCATGCCATTACACTGCCTCCACCGTGTTTTACAGATGATGTGGTATGCTTCGGATCATGAGCCATTCTAAGCCTTCTCCATACTTTTGTCGTCGTATCATTCTTTGTACCGGTTGATCTTCGTTTCATCTGTCCAAAGAATGCTGTTCTAGAACTGGGCTGGTTTTTTTAGATGGTTTTAGCTAAGTCTAATCTAATCTAATCTAATCTAATCTTGAGGCTTTTGAATGGTTTGCACCTTGTGGTGAACCCTTTGTATTTCCTCTTGTGAAGTCTTCTCTTTAAGGTAGACTTGAATAATGATATGCCTACCTCCTGGAGAGTGTTCTTCACTTGGCTGGATGTTGTGAAGGGGTTTTCCTTTAACATGGAAAGGATCCTACGATCATCCACCACTTTTGTCTTCCTTTTACCTTCCTTTTCAACTTTTTTGGGAAAGAAAGAAAAAGGTGCAGTGGTCACTTAATTTTTATCCTGAGCTGTATATTGATAGTTATTGTATCAATGTCAATCACGAATGAAAGAAAAATTAATGTTTTTGTGCCATGAAATAGCTTTGGCTGTGTTAAGTTCATATTCAGTCTCGCTAGAAATTGTTCAAATCTTCTGACTATTCCAAGTAGTAAGTTAGACACTTGTAAGCCTATTACTGGCTAATATGCTGTTAAAACGGCCAGTGGCAAAAGCCATACATTTCATAGATGCTATTTGTGGTGGAGGTAAACTTAAGAAACATTAGTCAGTTTAACACAATGCTCAGTGGTCTCTTAATTTTTTCAGGAGCTGTATTTTGGTAAACAGCCAAAATAACAAAACTTGTGTCTGGACCTAACAATACATAAGAATTTCTTTCAGACCCTTTAATTGCAGAACGGATTGTTGTCATACTGAAAAATGAATTTTCACAACATTCTGAGGTCCTGTGTGCTCTGGAACAGGTTTTCTTCAAGGACCTCTGCATATTATGATCCGTTCATCCTGCCCTTGAAATGTCGTCGCAAAGGGTCTGAAACGTACAGTATGTACCTGAGCTATTTACAGTGGATATAAAAAGTCAACAAACCCCTGTGAAAATGCCAGGTTCTTATGATGTAAAAGAATGAGATAAAGATAAATCAAGTCAGAACTTTTTCCACCTTTAATGTGACCAATAACGTGAACAATTAAATTGAAAAACAAGCTGAAATCTTTGAGGGGGAAAAAAAGACCTCACAATAACCTGGTTGCATAAGTGTGCACACCCTTAAACTAATACTTTGTTGAAGCACCTTTTGATTTTATTACTGCACTCAGTCTTTTTGGGTAGGAGTCTATTAGCATGGCACATCTTGACGTGGCAATATCTGCCCACTCTTCTTTGCAAAAGCGCTCCAAATCTGTCAGATTGCGAGGACATCTCCTGTGCACAGCCCTCTTCAGATCACCCCACAGATGTTCAATTGGATTCAGGTCTGGGCTCTGGCTGGGCCATTCCAAAATGTTAATCTTCTAGTGAAGCCATGCTTTTGTGGATTTGGATGTGTGCTTTGGGTCGCTGTCGTGCTGAAAGGTGAACTTCCTCTTCATCTTCAGCTTTCTAACGGATGCCTGAAGGTTTTGTGCCAAACTTGCTTGGTATTTGGAACTGTTCATAATTCCCTCCACCCTGACTAAGACCCCGGTTCCAGCTGAAGAAAAACAGCCCCAAAGCATGATGCTGCCACCACCATGCTTCACTGTGGGTATGGTGTTCTTTGGGTGATGTGCAGTGTTGTTTTCAAATTCCAAAAGGCACCAAAAATACCTTTTGGAATTATGGCCAAAAAGTTCAACCTTGGTTTCATGAGACCATAACACATTTTCCCATGTGCTTTTGGGGACTTGATGTTTGTTTTTGCAAACTTCAGCCGGGCTTGGATGTTTTTCTTTGTAAGAAAAGGCTTCCGTCTTGCCACCCTGCCCCATAGCCCATTCATATGAAGAATACGGGAGATTGTTGTCACAGATTGTTGACACAGCCAGTACTTGCCAGAAATTCCTGCAGTTCCTTTAATGTTGCTGTAGGCCTCTTGGAAGCCTCCCTAACCAGTTTTCTTCTCATCTTTTCATCAATTTTTGAGGTACATCCAGTTCTTGGTAATGTCTCTGTTGTGCCATATTTTCTCCACTTGTGATGACTGCCTTCACTGTGTTCCATGATATATCTAATGCTTTGGAAATTCTTTTGTACCCTTCTCCTGACTGATATCTTTCAACAATGAGATCCCTCTGATGCTTTGGAAGCTCTTTGCGGACCATGGCTTTTGCTCTGAGATGCAACTAAGAAAATGTCAGGAAAATCCTACTAGAACAGCTTAACTTTATTTGTGATTAATCAGAGTCACTTTAAATGATGGCAGGTGTGTAATGACTTCTGTTTAACATGACTTTGAATGTGATTGGTTAATTCTGAACACAGCCACATCCCCAGTTATAAGAGGATGTGCACACTTATGCAACCAGATTATTGTAAGGTTTTTATTTTTCATTTTCCCCATCGAAGATTTCAGTTTGTTTTTCAATTGAATTGTTCACATTATAGGTCACATTAAAAGTGGAAAAAGTTCTGACATGATTTATCTTTGTCTCATTCTTTTACATCACAAAAACCTGGCATTTTCACAGGGGTGTGTAGTCTTTTAATATCCACTGTACATTTATATTCATTTTCAATAAATTGGCACAATTGGCTAAATACCTGTTTTTCGCTTTGTCAATTTGGGGTATTGTCTGTAGAAATATGGTAACAAATGACTACATTTTAAATTAAATCTGTAACACAACCAAATTTGGAGGAAGTGAAGGGGTCTCAATACATTGTTTTCTCTCATAATTCTGGACACAGAGATTGCATCTGAGGATTACAATGTTTACAGAGCAGGTAGGAAGAGTAGAGGAGGTGGGCTCACCACAGTCACAGAAAATCACATTTGTCTCCATTTCAAGAGAGTTTGAAGTTTTAGCTTCAAGTCTTAGGGGACAAGGAAATCTGAAAGAAATAACTCTCATTTAGGAAATAACTCCAATACGAATGTTGAGTGTGTTTTGTCCTCATTCTGCCATAACTGTATATATTGAACTCACACGCTTGATAGGATCCATCAAAAAAAGGAATATTTCCTTTTGAATCGGGGAACACAGGACACAGAGATACAGTGCCATGCAAAAATATTCAGAACCTTGATCAATAATGTCAAATTATTAAATTCCATAAATAGTACATTGAGATTTTGTTCTGGTTGATGTTTAATATTAAAACACAGAAACACAAAATAAGTGTGTATGGCGACATTGATTTCATATTGAAAGATATTTGTAAGAAAAATAAAATACTAAAATAGTTTGATTGCATACGTATTCAACCCCTGACATTAATATACAGCTCCGGAAAAAATGAAGAGACCACTGCACCTTTTTCTTTCCTTTACAAAAAAGTTGAAATTTTTGAATGAGGAACAGAAGCGTTCAATTTGGAGTGGTCTGTTAATTTTAACCCTTCTGTTCCTCACTCAAAACCTTACTTTTCGACTTTTTTGGAAAGGAAAGAAAAAGATGCAGTGGTCTCTTCATTTTTTCTGGAGCTGCATGTTATCCAGCCACCTTTTCCCTGAAAAACAGCTTTAAGTCATTTAAGTACAGTGCCTAGCAAATTATTGAAAAGCCTGACCATATCTCTCAGTTTACAGAATTTTAAATGGTACATTTAAATGTTGTTCAATTTGATATTTTCCTGAACTCCTTTCCAATTTGATATGCATAAACAACTGTCATAAAAAGCAATTCCTATTGGACTTTCCATGTTTGTGTCCAGCCATAATTGCTACGTTAAACGCTATTCAAACATCAATAGCCTAAAAAAAGTGGTAACTCTGAAGTTCTGCAATGTATGTGGATTCTATGGTCAGGGATTATGGGGAGGGTGAGCAGGTTGAATAAGTAAGTGAGGTAAATTGCTCTGTCTGAACAGGGAGGACATGGCTACGTAAGTCAACTGTTAATGGTTTCTCAGAAAAACTCAGCTAATGGCTTTCTCCCATACAGCCATCATAGCTTTAAACCTCTCTCTTATTTCACCTTCTCTAGCCTACTTTCAGACTCTTTATGTCATTACTAGCAGATGTCTCCAGCCCTGCTCCTGGAGCGCTACTATCCTGGTTGTTTTCACTCCAACCCTAATTTAGCACACCTGATTCTAATAATTAGATGGTTAATAGCTGATTCAGACTGCATACACATATGGCTGGAGTGAAAACAACCAGGACAGTAGCTCTCCAGGAACCGGGATGGAGACCCTTGCATTAGTGTCACTCACCCTCCAAGTAGGCACTCTCTGGGTCTAGTCTTGGACATTGCCACTCACACGAGGAGGAAGAGTGTCAGTATACCTCTGTTGAGCTGATTTCTAGGACATTTTGGGTTTCCCCACATTGCCTCAATTTGCCTGGTTCCAACTAATGAGCAGTGCCTGGTCCAAGTCACTGTCACCAGCGTAACATCACAAGATCATGTGCATTTCTATTTTGTCAAATGTTTTTTCAAGGTGGGATCAAAACGTACCTATGAAAGAAGATTGGTTTTGCTCACTAATTAAACATTTTACCCATTGAATTCTCCATCCCATGCATCTTCTCATGCATCATGCTGCAAATCCAGCTGCCATCTATCTTACCAGCTTTGTCACTTGGCATAGAGACTATAGCAATATATCTTCATTCAAGTTCCCCAAAAACCCATAAGTCAGGCAGAAATAGAGTATGTTTGAAGAGACACATGGCACACATGCAAAAAAATGTTACAGCAAAGAGCTGGGTGTACAGTAACAATGTTCAACAGGTAACCATTGAATTAGCCAGATTGACTTCAGTTGTTTGAGCTGTAACTTCTTTACGGCTTGCCACCTCGGCGACAGGATCTGCCAGCCAGCAGGTCCTGATTCACTGGCGTAGCTATCGGGGGTGCAGGCCTGTAAGGACAGTTGCACCCCGGCCCGGCGTCACCGCGCTACGCCAGTGGCCTGATTGTTCATGTAAATTGTTTGTGCTAATCTCAAAACTAGTACAGTATAATTATTTGTCATTTTGCATAGCTGATTAACTAGTAATGTGCACTGAAGTCGCTCAGCACTAGCAAGTTAACGTTAGCGTACATACCAGCTACACAAGCATTTAACATTAGCTTGCATTAGCAATCGATGTAGCTTCTTAGGGGAACTATTGCACACTACATTGGCTGGATGAGAATAAATTTGTAGTACAGCTCTTACCTGGGGAAAATAATATTTGTACTGTAGTTGGCAACGTTATGTACTGCACGTGGATTCACTGCTGTTGGCAACGTCAGTGCCATTGTTTTTTTGAGAGTTGCCATGTGCAATGTGACATCGAATTGTTATGCATATTAATGAGGATAAAGTGCATGCCTTTGGCATTGGCTAAATTTTATGACAATGCAATAAAGCCCAATAAACAATCTGCATGATTGGGGTTCATATCTTGGTTGGTGATTAAGTTGATAACGAACATATCATGTAAATTTGACTAAGATTTGATGTTGAGTTTACAGGCAATTTAAATAAATAAAACTAAAATCTTCAGGATACACTGTTTGGAATATATAATGGTGATACGATTAGCATGGGGTGCTAATTAAAAGGAGTAATTTGATTGAGATGTACTGTATGGCCAGCCTACTGTCTGTAAACAGGCCACAATAAGAAATTGTTATGATTTTGTTTCTTTTTAAATTGTCTGTTCTCCTTTTTCTGCATCATTGTGGCTGTTCCTTAGCATGTGTAAAACTACTTTGTCAAGTGCATGGGAAAATCTAACCTAACATAGCATCGCATGTTTATGTCCACTAGGCCCCATGCCTTGGAGACCGTGTCTTGTTGACTGTACAGTGTTATTGTAATACTGCATTGATGGCTTCCATCTTGCTATAGAAAGACTGGATTCCCATGTGACCATTATGTGCATGGAAAAGCACTTCCCTATTATACAACACTCGCACTAAATCACCAAAGTAAAATTTAAAACTCCCCTTCGACTTAAACTAATTGGTGAAAATAAAGTAAAGACATATGTCTACCTTTAATCACTTTCTAATTCAGATCAAATACAACACACATCCCTCGGGTAAATGTATTATTAATGCACAGTAAATGAATCCAGTGATACAGTATGTACATAGAGGTTTCCTGTGGCTGTTCAATATGCAGCTCTCTTATCTCCCCCAGCCCCCCATCTCCTCCACTTGTTTCTTCCACATACTCTGGGCTAATAATTTGTGTATACTCACAGAACATTCTGTTCTGTTTGAAAGATCTCTTCATTTATTCATTGGGAGCTGTGGGGACTTGTGCCTGATGTAGAAATATGTTGCATGCACTCCCTCACCTCACAGTGGTCACGTGATCCATTAGGCCACAGTGGAAACACTGAAACACTGCAGCTGGGTCTCTAATTGGCTTTTGAACCTGTGGTATTTTCTTAGAAAATCAACATCAAGCAGTCTTTCCCAAATAGGAATAGAATACATTCTGGGAATATGTTGTGTGAACACATATTTTAGACCTTGAAAATGTCATGAAGATACATTTTGCGATTTTGGGCCACTGTTTGTAAAAGCGGGGCTGTCGAGACAAAATGGGTCTCTGAAAATGGTGGTACTAAGTCATGTACCAACGTGTGGATATTTGCCCCTTGTCATTAAAACTGCTCACTTCCCAAATTGGAATATTATGTCTATCTGAGGTATGGTAGTGATTCCACTTATAGATTGTGGATTTATAAACATATTTCATATCCAGCTCAAAATGGGTAATAAACAAGAAAAAGAACCAGGCAAGCCTAGTTCGGCTGGGCCGCAATTAGAATGGAAGAATGTTGTTGCCCTCGCTGGATTCGATCTGGGGTCTCCTATGTGACAGGCTGTGTCTTTAACCACAACGCCACTAAGCTATACGTGTGCCGAGTGTCGTTATAGCGTCTCAACATTAGATAATTTTGTCACGTATTAACATCACGCCAAGTTGGAATATTTAGCTAGACACCATTAAGCATTGTATTAAACTGACTAACGTTTCTTATTAAGTTTACCTCCACCACACATAGCATCTATGAACTGTATGGCTTTTGTCACTGGCCATTTTAACAGCTTATTAGCCTGTAATAGCATTACTAGTATCTACTAACTTACTACTTAGAATAGTCATAAGAATTGAGCAATTGCTAGCAAGACTGAAGATTAACTTTACACTGCCAAAGCAATTTCATTTCATGGCACAACAACATTAGTTTTTCTTTCATTTGTGAATGACATTGATACAATAACTATCAGTACAGGTGACGATAACTGACTTTTTCAAGTGGAAAGTCGAGATAATCGAGGAAACCCCTCCTCGTTTAACTGCCCAAGGGGTTGTGTAGCCAGCACAGTTTTTGTCTATTCTGAACAAATCCTAATGCATAATTTGTTTTGACTGTGGTAAGGCTCAAACACCAGTCGCCTTCATGGCAGTCCGCGTCTCTAACCACTACGCTATTTAACAAGGGTCAGTCAGTCACTCACTCACTCACTCACTCAATAAGAGACATTCGCTCTTCTTGGCCCGCTCCACTTACGCAGTCCGGCAAAAAAAATCGGTATTCACAAAATTCCCAAAGTTTACAATTATCTAATAAGTCCTTTATTATGTGTTCTACTGCAAGTTTGGAGAAATCTGCTATCTGATTGGCTTTAAGTGAAGGGGGTTTCATTTGACAATTCCAGTTCTATGCACTGTATGAAGTAAGCTATTGTTACGATAGAAGGGTTCTGAAGGCCGACGCAGGATTCAACAATACGTATTTAATTCCACACAAAAAAAAACAGTGCACCAAAAGAGTGCATAACGCAGTGAGCGAGAACAACAAATCTGCGGCGTAACACAGGGACGTGTGACAATGAGCAGCAAAGGACAGGGGAAAACAGAGGGCATTATATACAACAACGAATTGGGGAAACAGGAACCAGGTGTGCGTCATGGGGAAACAAGACAAGTCCGGTTAGTGATGAGTAGCTGATTAGGGTGCGTTGGACCGGTGGCAGCTGGTATCCGGGGGATGCCGAGTGCTGCACCGGCAGGGGATGTGGAGCAGGTGGAGCAGGTGTTACAGCTATAAACAAAAGTGGTATGTAAGTGCCGCTGAAAGTACGCATTAAAAATGCAGACGAAAACCAAAAACAGCAAACCATTTCTGTCACCTCAAATCTGTAACCAGAGGTAACCACTAACTTCAATGAAGATCATTTTAAAAGTAAAATACTAATCCAACAATCCACAGTTTGAGGTGTTGGGACCATAGCATAAGGCCACACGCCCCCTAAGGTTGGTCCTGACTGTTGTAAACTGTTGTTGTTGTTCAGACTCTGTGGAATACTTTTAGATACTGTGGAATCATTTTGGCCCACTCCCCCATACAGAGATGCACAGGAATATATTATGATCGTGGCATGATGTGTCTTTGCTTACCCTAGATGATTTGCAATGAATGGCTATTTGCAATGAATGGCTTAAGCAGTGTACAGGTATGTTACGTAGTCTGAACCTAGGTTAGTGTAACCTGTATACGTAATACACATATACAGTACCAGTGACAAATTTACAGTACCATAAAATTTTGACTGGTAATGTATAGTTGTAGATAGCCTACTTACATACCCACATGTCTTACAGGCTGAACCCAATGTAAATTGCTCTGTTGACCAAGTCTATGTTGATGGTTTTAAATGTCCTATAGTCCTAGTCCAACACATATAGGGTGTCTTCTACTGTTGATTTCGATGGAAGCAAAACTTAAAAGTCTAGAAGCATCTTGCAAGATGTGCCTACCCCTTATCAGAGCCACTCACTTTAGAACAACTTGTCGTAGTGTCCTACTTTAGAATTCTATTTCATGTAGCAATGCAACAGAACTTGTAAAGTACAGTGGCATGCGGCAGAAGGAGCATCTAAGGTTTTTTACAATGGTTTATTCTACTACAATCCATTCTGAACCACTGCTTTCTTTGCTGAAGCTAAAACATGTATAGCATTCCAGTGACATTTTGCATTTTATATCACACAGAAGCAATTGAATGCACACTGAATGTTCAATATCCTCCAGTAAAAGTATTCGCAGTTATAGTTAAAAAATTGTATTAAGTGTCAATGAAATGTGATTCAAGACAGTCGTCTATTTGACGCGGAGGAGGAGATGTCCCTCTCAAAAGGTCTCTCAGGGCCTTAGGAAAGTGAATGTACACCATTATATCTCATTCCCTTTCCAGACCATGTCTTTCACTAGTGATATTTCCACAGAGTCAAAGTGCTGTGTCACTGACAGTGTGAATGTATCCCCAAAAGGCTCAATCCTTCACATTTGCACCTAACTATTTTGGTCAGCACAACGGTGTAACCCTTTCACTTTCCCTCTGGTTTCCCATTATAAAAAATACTACTATTAGCATAAAAAGCTTTAAATACTGAAGTATTTAATAAAGAGTGTACTATAGTATTTTAGGCAGTACATTATCATATTTACTGTGGTATAGTGTAGTATTTATTGTAGTGCATTTGCAAACTGCAGTAGTATTTACTATAAAGATTATTGATTTATGATTTTTTGAGAGGTGAGGGATTTCTCCTTGAGAAAACCTACTGGACAAACACCAAAATAACAAATTGTCCTTAATCTGTTTGCAGGTGGGACTGTGAACAGATTTTTTTTGTAACGTATGGTTACGTATATGAAAGCTACTGTATACTACACGTATATGGTCTATAGTTTACACAGTGTGGGGTATGGGGAAAGGAATGGGTGGGGGGTATGCAAATTATATTGAAATATCAATACAATGTGTACTGTAGTATACAGTAGCTTTCTAAGGCATACTCCAAAAGTCCACAGTAAGCATTACAGGGTTGAAGTTCACTGCAGAGTAAGGTATAGTATTTGCAATCATACTATAAAATGCAATAGTAAGCACTACATGGTCAAGGGAAACTACAGAGTTCTACAATATACTAGAAAAGTCTTTATTAAGAACTGTTTGGTAGAGAGATACTGTACGGTCACATCCAAAATGACTTGCACATATGAATAATTCAGGTGTGAAATATGGCATAAGAAAGAGTAAATGAAGACTGATTTCACATAAAACTAAATTGCAAATGTAAGTTCTGGTGCTAAACTAGAATGTATACCAGCTAATTTCTTCAGCATTTCTTTAACATTTCTATACAATGTTAGGTGCCTTATTAAACTGAGGTCTCATTCATTCTCCAAGTGGAAGGTTGTTGAATTGCAGCAACAGTTTGCATTCAAACCCGCTTATTTTATCCACACTTGCTAGTGTTTTAATTTTTTAATTTTTTGACCATACAGCTTTAAACAAATATTTCAGCAATTTTTCACGTCGATTCAAATATAATGATTCCCTTTCTTTCCATTGTATGTATTTTCAAGGAAATGACAGAGGAAGGGTGCAGTTTTTCAATTTTGACAACAGCAGCTGGTCCAATAATTACACCTTTGTATACACTCAAAATAATTTCTGGAAATATATTTTTTAAACCCCTTCAATCCATTACTGTTGCAGTTAAATTGGGTATTATAAAAGTTCTAGAAGAAGACGGCAAACGGAAGAAGACGTAAAATACCAATTTTATGCCAGCTCATTTTATTTTTCAAAACAAGATTCAATTGTCCCTGTAATCAACAACTATCAGCTGATGGGTCCAGTCTACTGTATAGAAGATACTTCCAGTTTTCTCCCTTTACCAGTGTTATTTTTTTTTTATTTCATTTGTATTACGAGTGCAGCTTCTGGTTCCTTGGATATTTGGTAAAGGGGATAGCTTCATAGGCATAATCGTTAAATACAGACCATACATTGCGGCAACAATATGAATGTTTGTGGAAAGAATAATTAATATCCAAGGAACTGGTAGTTACACTCAGAAATGGACAAGAAATTAAAGGTTAACGGTGTTGGAAAAGGGAGAAGGCAAATGCTGAATTGCACGTTAATAATACAATAGCTTTGCAGTTAAACTAGATGATGTAAATGCGCAAATACAAGGGAATTTAACAATTGATTTGTGCTGAAATAACAGTAATGTCAGTAAAGTCATGAAATACAGGAGTTCAATATATCAGCTGTTCATAGGTGATTGCCACCTTAATGACATGTTTGTTGCTATCTTAATTCTCAATTGTTTTGTAGAACAATCCTTAAATATCCTTTGTTATTTCAGCATGAACAAAACGAGTAATAGGTAATTAGCAGACTCTTACCCATTGTTCCTGTCTCATTTACAATGTTTTTCCTAGCAATTACCTTTTCATTTTTGAAGCAACATGCTTACTATTGATGTGTTGCTCCCTTTTTGTTTCATGGTTGTTTCCTCGAAGTTACGTAGTTATTTTCATCCTGCAAAAAAAGTGCAACCATGAAAATTCTATTTATGACATTCTGAAAATACCTTATTATAATGAATAGCCTATCATAGCAACAAATAAATATTAGTAACAGATATACTAACCATGCTTTTGGAAAACAGTATTACTAGATTAATATTGCCCTCATCTGGTGATTGGTATGTACTACAGATACTACAAATCATTTGGATGCCCTTATAACATTTTTGGGCTGTTCATTTTGCTTGCAAGGGAGAGCTACTTTATTTATTCACCCGTGTGCATGTAGTTCATCCTGCAAACAGTCTTGTATTCACAACCATTCAAAAGTTTGAGGTCACTTAGAAATGTCCTTGTTTTCCAAGAAAACTTACATGAAATGAGTTTGAATAGGAAATATAGTAATTGACAAGGTTATAAAAATGATTTTTAATTGAAATAATAAATGTCTTCTTCAAACTTTCGTCAAAGAATCCTCCTTTTGAAGCAATTACAGCCTTGCGGACCTTTGGCATTCTAGTTGTCAATTTGTTGAGGTAATCTGAAGAGATTTAACCCATTGCTTCCTGACGCCCCTCCCGTAAATTGGATTGGGTTGATGGGCACTTCTTATGTACCATACAGTCAAGCTGCTAACGCAACAGCTCAATAGGGTCGAGATCTGGTGACTGTGCTGGCCACTCCATTATAAACAGAATTCAGTTTCTTCCCTAAATCGTTCTTGTATAGTTTGGAGTTGTGCTTTGGGTCATTGTCCTGTTGCAGAAGGAAATTGGTTCCAATCAAGCACTGTCCACAGGGTATGGCATGATGTTGCAAAATGGCGTGATAGCCTTCCTTCTTGAAGATCCCTTTTACCCAGTACAAATCTCCCACTTCACCAGCACCACCAAAGCACCCCCAGACCATCACATTGCCTCCACCATGCTTGGCCTCAAACTTAGATTTGTCTGCCCAAAACACTTCACTCCAATTTTACTCTGTCCAGTGTCTGCGTTCTTTTGCCCATCTTAATCTTTTCTTTTTATTGGCCAGTCTGAGATATGGCTTTGACTTTGCAACTCTGCCTAGAAGGCCAGCATCCTGGAGTTGCCTCTTCAATGCTGATGTTGAGACAGGTGTTTTGCGGGTACTATTTAATAGGGATGCAACGGTACAGTGGGCCCATGGTTCGGTTCGTATCGCGGTTTGTGGGTCACGGTAATGGTACAGTTTCGGTATGAATAACATAATTATGTTAGTGTTTCCACTCGAGTAGCCGACAGTGGCAAAACATTGCTTGTATACTGTACTTTGTTTACAGTCTTCCCTACCCTCGTCGTCGTATTTAACACTGAATCCAAAATGCTCCCACACAGTGGATTAGAAAGATGGCGATGCCTCTTCAAATTTGCTTCTCTCTGTCTTGCTAGCACTCCCTATTGGCATGTTGGAGCTGAGAGAATATTTGTTTTTAGTTTCCCCTATCTTCATGGTGCCAGGATGTCTGCAAGTCTATAAAATGTCTTAAAAACTCTTAAATTAATTAATTTAAATAAAAGGCTTTGAAGTGTCTTAAATTTCATCTTTTTAGAGGTCGTAAAAATGTTTTAAGAACTGTTAGCATTATAAAGAGGTGATGCAAAAAATAATGTATGTTTTGTGAAAGTATCTCACTGGTCGCACGCACTGAGAAACCACAATTTCATTCAGAATGTTAGATATCAGCAAGACACTTGTGACGGTTGGCTGCTTTTCTCCCAACATGGTTGTTCATGAGGTAGATAGCTAGCTAGTACCAAGCTAGTTAATTTAGCTAGCTACATAGTGGACATTGCCTGTTAAAAGTCCTGCAGGTACCATGGGAAAGTACAAATTTAATCAGAAGTTGTCAGACAACAGCAACTGCTTGTTTGTTGAAATCTGTTGAAGGGAAAGAAAACGAAGCCCACTATGTTTTTTTACAAGATGTCTTTTAAACTTGGCACATTTACAATTATGAAATCTTGCGAATCCCATATGAAGTGTGAGAAACACAAAAACAACAAAAACGCAGTGAACAGCCTCCAACATTATTGTTAGCAGTAGGCTTACCGCTCTAACAACACTGGGTACTTCAGTTGAATTGGTGGCCTTATGTATATTTTGCATGGGGTGTTGTTGTGAAATTTGTCTCAAATTGAATTTGTAGTGGCATTAAATAAGTCTTAAAAGTCATTAAATAAGTCTTAAAAAGTCATCCTGGAGAGGCAACTCCAGGATGCTGGCCTTCTAGGCAGAGTTGCAAAGTAAAATTTAACTTGCTGAAACCTGCAGATACCCTCTGGGGCGCCTTTATGGAAGCTTCCTACTGAGATGTCATTGCAATTCATCCATTGGTTGTTTAAGGGGGAGGGGCTTGCGGTCACTGTGATTGCCACATTTTGAGACATTGCTGTGGAGTAAAGTTTGTCAGTCCTCAGGAGCCCCATAACGGCCTGGGGCCCAGAGGCGTTGCTAAGAAAACAATACATTCAGTGCTTAGCCCTCCCCCCTCGAAGAAAATGTTAATGTACATGCTAGCTGCCTATACTTACACTTGTCAGTCAGACATATACTCGTCAACTGCACTTCTTACTGTATATTGCTCTTAGAATAATGATTCAAAAAAATATTGTATATCCATAGCCACCAGAATCAGATGCCAAGAATGACAAGCCCTGTTACCAGTGCGCTCTCTCTTTCTCTCAGCGGGCTCACAAAAAATGCACACGTGCCAAATAGTGCGAAGTCGATCAGCTGCTTGAATGACACACTGAGGACCCAAAACATTTGTGTTTTTTAATCAACGATATCATATTATTTTTTTGAGGGCTTTAATGCATGATTGGAATTACAGATGAATTGATCAGGGGCTATTTTTTATATGCATTAAAGCCCTAAAAAAATAATACAATATTGTTGATTAAGAAACACAAACGTTTATAAATAATTTGAGAACCGGGTCTATTCATAAAAGATCCAGGGCGGTAGCCCTGGACGCCCAGGCCTAACGATGCCCCTGCTGGGGCCCCCAGCAGTTGCCTGCCTTACCTGTTCACAAGCTACCCATCTGGTTCTGTGGATCTGAATCTACATTGTGTGTGGAGCCTACAGCGCAATAAGCATGTTTTGGAAATGATTGGAAAATGACTGGCATATCGTAACTCTGCGGTTCACGTGTGCGTATTGAACCATAGGGGGCGTACCGAACGGTTCAATAACATACCGTGTACCGTTGCATCCCTACTATTTAATGAAGCTGCCAGTTTACGCTGTTCTGTGAGGGGAGTAGTACACAGCATTGTACAAATCTTCAATTTCTTGGCATTTGTTACTCGCGTGGAGTAGCCGTTATTTCTCCGAACAAGAATAGACTGACGAGTTTCACAAGAAAGTTCTTTTTTTCGGGGCCATTTTTACCCTGTGATTGAGCCCACAATTGCTGATGCTCCAGATACTGAACTAGTCTAAGGAATGCCAGTTTTATTGCTTCTTTAATCAGCACAACATTTTTCAGTGGTGCTAACATAATTACAAAAGGGTTTTCTAATGATCAATTAGCCTTTTAAAATGATTAACTTTAGGATTAGCAAACACAATGTGCCATTGGAACACAGGACTGGTGGTTACTGATAATAGGCTGGATGAAAAAGTTCCTTTTGATTGTCAAAACAATGAGAAGGAAGGTCTCCATCAGGAATTCACTAAATTAAGTTTGAAACTTTCTTCTTAGGCAAATCTGACCTTACTCGGTTGAAAATTGGCAGTCTCATATAACAATGTGCTATTGTCTAGGCGAACCTGGAGAATAGTATATTGTCTGTTTTATTTGCATTTAGCACTTGAATCCAATTTCATAAGACTTAGTAACCAGAGAGGGTGCTCTCTACTGTCATCAACATTACAGATATCATTATTATACAGAGATGACAGTAAATGACTTAACACTTAACATGTGGAACTCCTTGGAACTACAAGACATTCAGATTTGACTCTATCCATTACAATTGCCACTAAGGCAAAACCACAAGCAAGTGTCCACGGCCACAGTTGCTTATCACTGAGTCAATAAATACATCAGTACCATTTGATTTCTCAGCCAAGGTTTTGTCTCTATCCTACACAGCCAATGTAGTTGCTGTAATAGTATTGTGCTCACATCTAAAACCAGACTGTTGAAAATGCAGTTTAAGGACTACAGAATTTTAGCAAGGTAAGATAATTAAGATTTAGGAATAATTGTCAAGGTAACTTGTCTCCCCAACTTAGTGGTGGCTGTACAAAAGTGCAGTGTTCCATACTTAACATCTGTAAGTCACTCTGCATCTTCATAATTGCACCAGCTTGATGATGTAAATGTTGCATCAGTCTGTCACTACACCCAGGACATGTGTTACCAGTACTGGCCAGCAGAGGGCGCTGTGACAATTGTAGAGTGAAGGTAGAAGCTCTTATCTGTGGCACTTTCAGGACATGGCGTTCACAGAGAATTTAATTCATATAAACAAGCATTTGTTAAACATTTGTGATATACAACAGATTTATTGTGAATCGTCTGTGTCCTTAAGGATCACTTTGGTGCTCTAATAATTTGTATTCTGATATCTTTATTTATGTCTTATGAAGTTTATGTTATGGTGTATTTGTTGTTATCAGGTATACTAATGTATCTGGTTATAAAACATACTTATTTTTCCCATCACCAGAAGAAACAACTGACCTGAATTTGGAATGCTGTCATAGGGACTATGGTACACGACTGGTCTACATCATAACTAGAGTGCAGAGCCAGCAACATTCAGGAAACCACCTGACCCCAAGCCCCAAATTACTGCCATTACTCTCACAAAAGATCCTTTAATGTTAAAAAATATATAGATTCAAGAAAACATTGTTACATTTAAAACATTTAGCCTTTGTTGACTCTCCTACAACTTAAATCTTTTCAAAGATTATTAAAGCTCTGATAAAAATGTGTGTGGCTCCAGGTAAAGTACTTCTAATGCAGTGTGTCCCCTGGGAATGACGCAATCCACTGATTCACAGTCAATTAAAACCTCTCAAAGGGAAATCTCCTACGACTCCCGCTTAGATTAATCTGACAGAATGAGCTAACAACAGGAAATGCTATCATCACTACCTCTTATTCCTTCAATAGGATATGTCTAAAGAGGGGCTTTCTAAAGCTTTTTCTCATCTGCTGGGAATGGTGGCTTGCCCATTACAATCCCTTTCTTTCTCTCACACACAGGTATTGTAACCACTTACTCAATCCAAAAAGGGGGAGAGAGCTACTAACAGTACTTATTAGTATTAATAATAAATGCCATTTGGCAGATGCTGTTATCCAAGCGACTTACAGTAATGTGTGCATATATATGTATGGGTGGTCTCTGGAATAAAACCCAGTTTTCTTGCATCGATTATGCCATTCTGTACCGACTAGGCTACAAAAGACAGGATTATATGTGTCTGAATTAGCATCTATTTAGATTTTTTTAACCATTACCTTGACAACTTATTTCAGTTATTAACGATTTGTGTTTGGGTTTTTTGTTTCAGGGACTATATATGGCTTTGTATGCCTACAAAGTGGTAATGGATTAGACTGACATTTCCTCAGACTAAGCCATTTTAAAATGGCAATGTCTGCTTTATACCCATACATTTATTCATCCAGTGTATGCAGTTTATCCCAAATCTAATTTTCTAAGCTCAAGTCATCTTTACACTTTACACTTGCCATATTAGATTAGATTCAACTTTATTTTCATTGAACAGTACGAGTACAGTACAACAAAATGCAGTTGGCATCTAACCAGAAATGCAAATAGAAGAGGGCAGGAAATGTATTAGTATTAAGTATAGTGCATGTAACAAGTGAAATGTATCGATGTGCAACGAAGGCAAATACAGAACAAACGGCAATTCTAAATGTGCAATGAAGGCAAATAGGGGAGGGCAGAAAATTTACAAGTGTTAAGTAGAATGTATGTACAAGTGGGAATGAATAGTTGGGCGATGAGGCAAATCCAAGTACAAATGGCAATTCTGACTGTGCAATCGAGCAAATTGGTGCTGTGAGGTAGTATGTGCAACTGAAATGCAGGGATAGCAGCAATGAGGTTCCCGAGGTAGACACGCACATGTAACAACTGAAAACTTCCTTATCAGACTTTGTAAGGCAGTGTCAGAGTCCAGTAGCTCAAGGAAGTGCAACAAGCTCTCTGAGAGGCAGAACTAAGCAGTGGGTGGGTGAGTATGGTAAGTGATGGGTCACAGAGTTCAGCAGGGTTACAGTAGCTGGAAAGAAACTGTTCCTGAGCCTGCTGGTGCGAGAACAAAGAGGCCTGTACCGCCTGCCTGAGGGCAAACAGTTTGGGGCATGGATGTGAAGGGTCTCTGATGATGCCGCGTGCCCTACGCAGACAACGCTTGCGCTGGAAGTCTACGATGGCTGGGAGCTGGGCACCAGTGATGTGCTGGCTAGTTTTCGCCACCCGTTGCTGGGCCTTCCAATCAGCCACGGAGTATCCGCCAAACCACACTGTGGCACAGTTTGTCAGAGTTCTTTCAGTTGTGCAGCGGTATAAGTTCACAAGAATCTGGGAAGACAGGTGGGCCTTCTTCAGCCTCCTCAAAAGTACAGGCGCTGCTGCACCTTTTTGACCAAGGTTGAGGTGTTGAGGGTCCAGGAGAGATCCTCGGAGATGTGGACACCCAGGAATTTGAATCTGGACACACTCCACCTCAGTGCCATTGATGAGAACTGGGGCATGACTGCAGCCTTTAGACTTCTTGTAATCCACAATGAGCTACTTTGTCTTCTTTGCACTGAGGGCCAGGTTGTTGTCCGCACACCATGCCGCCAAGCACTTGACCTCCTCCCTGTAGGCTAACTCATCGTAATCACTGATCAGGCCTACCACCATGGTGTCGTCTGTGACACCACTTGACGATGGTGTTGGAACTGTGTCCAGGAACGCGGTCGTGGGTGAACAGGGAGTACATGAGGGGGCACAGCACGCAGCCTTGTGGAACACCAGAGTTCAGGATCAGGGTGGAGGAGGTGAAGTTGTCTAACCTGACAGACTGGGATCTGTTGGTTAGGAAGTCCATTGTCCAGTTGCAGAGAGAGGGGCTGATCCCCAGGTCATGGAGTTTGTTGACCAGCCTAGAGGGGATGACCGTGTTGAATGCTGAGCTGAAGTCTATGAACAGCATTCTCACATAGGTGTTGGTTTTGTCCAGGTGGGTCAGGGCAGAGTGTAAACCTGTGGAGATGGCGTCCTTTGTAGACCTGTTCGTCCGGTAGGCAAACTGGTAGGGATCCAGTGTTGGGGGGAGAATGGATTTAAGGTGGGCCAGAACTTGTCTTTCGAAGCACTTCATGATTGTGGGGGTAAGTGCGACAGGTCGGAAGTCATTAAGGCTAGATGCAGTCGACTGCTTTGGCACTGGCACAATGGTTGCAGTCTTGAAGCACGTGGGGACCACCGCCTGGGCCAGTCACAGGTTGAAAATGTCAGTAAAGACCTCGGCCAGCTGCCCAGCACATGCTCTGAGCACACGCCCGGGGACGCAATCAGGACCAGCATTCACCCTGCTCAGTGCAGACAACACATCTGCGGTGGACAGTCTGAGGGGGGGGGTCATCTGGGGGAAGTTCAGCTTTAATGGCCGGCTCTTTGTTGTCCTTGTCGAAGCAGGCGTAGAACCTGTTTAACTCGTCGGTGAAGGAGACATCGCTGGCTGTGGGTTGTTGTTGAGTTGTTGTTCACGTGCTCTTCAATCCACAGTTTGTGGTCATTTTTAGCCTTCTTGATGCCCATTTTCAGGTTGGCCCTGGATGAGCTGCAGCCGCCTCCGAATCGCCGGATCAGAAAGCAGCATTGCGTGCCTTCATCAGTTATTGGACTCTCTGTTCATCCTCATCTTCTGGTTGGGGAAGGTCTTTGTTAGTTTATGGGTGGTGACATTGTTGATGCAGATGTTGATGTAATCCTGAACGGAAGAAACATATGTTTCAATTCCTAAGGGAGTCAAGAGTGGCTTGAGTGGCAAACAAACTCCAGTCTGTGTGTTGAAATTGGTGCTGTAGAAGAGAGTCTGACCCCTCTGGCCACACTTTGACTGTCCTCACTGATGGTTTCACACGTTTAATGAGGGATAAATACTTTGGGAGTAGGAACAATGAAAGGTGATCAGAATGTCCTAAGTGGGGGAGGGGAATGGCTTTGTAAGCCTCCAGAATGTTTGTGTACACATGGTCTAGCGTATTGTCTCCTCTGGTGGGGCAGGAGACATTTTGGTGGAATTTGGGAAAAACTGTTTTCAGATTTGAGTGGTTGAAATCCCCTGCAACAACAAAAACACTCTCTGGGTGTGCCATCTGCTATTTGCAAATTTCAGCCTGCAGTTCTTTCATTGCTAGTTTAGCATTAGCTCTACATACCAGTGGTATGTAGACTGCAAAAACAACAATTGATGTAAACTCCCGAGGCAAGTAAAAAGGCCTGCACCTAATCATCAGGTACTCCACATTGATTGAGCAGTGACTCCTGGTTAAGTTAGAGTCTGTACAACATGTTTACTATGCAGTTTGTTTGTCTGTTTGTTTGCAGTTTACAGTCCATAGACTATTATCCCCCTTTAGTAATAACATTTCAACTATCAAAAACATTCTGATCAAGATCTTCTCCATTGGGACTTCAAATAGACATAGCTAAGCCAACAGCTTGTTAAATGTTTTTCATATCCAACCTACAGTCTATTTTTATTTTCTTGATGCCTATAGTATAAAACAGTTTTTCTATTGGCCTTGGCAGGTCAAACTGTCTAAGCCAATGCCTGGTACATGCTGCATGAGTTCAAATACATCCCAATAGTCTTTTAGCAAAAAACTTCCAACTTTTCCTCAGTTTCCTGTAAAATGAAATATTGAAAAAAAAAACATAAAACAAACAGGTATTTCTTGCTCTTGCATAGTTCCCCTTTCTAATGTTTTTTTTTAAATTAGTAGAGTCAGCACTGCTAGCTTACTGACTGACTTTACACAACACAATAGTTAATCATCATGTCTGTAATGTGCAGAGCAGGAACACAGAGAAGGTGGGCAGGTGTAGGCTTTTGGACACGTTAAAAATAGAAAGCATTAATAAAGAAGGGGAAACCAAGGTAACTGAAATAAAAGAAACAAAAAGTGCAGCATGGCAGTGATGTGTCTCTCTTAGTCCATGGGCTTGTCCTGCGGTGAGGCTACGGCGAGAGAGAGAACACTCACAGAACACCAGGTTACTGGGCATGAGTCCCGCACCCCGTCTCTCCTGGGCAGGTTGGGGAAGGCTGTGCAGCCCCCCCGACTGCCTCTAGAAGCTTCCTCACTCCACAGGCCGGCCGCTTTCAATTCCTCTGCGTGCTCTCCATGGTCCTGCCATTCCACCTCCGGGCTCCCTCTTTTGGCAGCCTCAAGACGCGACCCAGACCTGTGCTTCCCAACATTTTTCCTGGACTTTCTATCAAATAGGAGTTAATGTCCAGACAAGGGTTTTCTGGCTATTGTGTGGGTTTGTCTTTGTTCCAGATAGCAGGAGGAAGACTAAAGAGTCATGATGGTCCACTGGCCCATCTCCATTCATTTATTCATTTTTTTATGGTCAAGGGCAGGAAGTGTTGCAAAATGATCGACTGACATGTCTTTCTGACTGCTGCACAAAAAAAATAATAGAGAAAAAATAAAACTGGGGCTAATACCAATGTTTAAACATTTATAATACAATGCAAGTCTATGGCAGTGTCCAACTCCAAAGAAGTGGAGTCATAACATCACATTGGGTTAGGGAGGTGGTATCTACGTTAGAAATTAATACTGAAACCAAATTTGCAAGTTCTAGCTTGGATTGAGAAAGTGTTGCATCTTGATCATATAAATGTATCATTAGTAACAGTAATAATTAATACATTGAGTTGGTGAGTTATGGTGAAATACATCTTTAAGACAAATATTATAAAATTAATTTAACAAACATATGATCACAGTTTTTGAATGTGTGGAGTAGAGTACACAAATATAATTTAAAGAAAGGCATCAATTTCAGCTTGAATGCTTCAGTCACAATGGTCCTGACACTAGATTACTGGGTTATTGAATTTGATTTATGGACATTTCAGGAAGATATGTTTAATGTAGTGTAATTTACTGTGAAATATGTATAATTACAATGATCATCCTTTTAAATATAATTTAAGTTAAAGTTACCTGGTTACTAACCTGTTAGGTACAGTCCTCTGTTTTCTTAATTACTGCAGAATGTCACTTGTGGCACAAAGCAAGTAGCTTTGATTTGACCACCAGCCAATACAATGTATTATGGCATATATTAGGTAAAGATACAGTATATGTACTGTAAAAAATGTCTGATCATATCTTGGTCTTCATACAGATAATATAGAATCCGTCTTGTAAAGCGTATACAATCGGGAATAACAGTTGATGTACAAGCATCATATTCCTGTATAGTCTTTCATCACAATTCTGTATGAAGTATTTTTCAAAGATTCAAAATCAAGTGTCAGCATAGATTAGATGTACGATCATATACATTTTGTTGTAGTTAAAAACATCACACGTCATACGTACGCTGGCTTGACTTCTCGTCAAATTATAGATGTGGTTGTTCTGCTAATGCAGGTTTCTGATGATGCACTAAGCAGGTCCTGTTGATGACATTTCATGTCCATTAGGCACTTAGTGTTTCACACCTATGAAGGAAAGATTATAATCCTAATGACACACGGCGTTCCATGTCAAACGACCCATATAAAAAGGATGCAGGACTGTTCTTTTCCCACTGTAAAAGGAACACACAGAAAGGAGACAGTATGTAATCGATGCATATAAATCCATATTTTCGAACATATGCATATTTCTGTTAACAACTGAACTTATACTAATTGCACATGCGATATCGCAAGAAACATGTTGACTATGAAATGTAGCTTGTGTTTTACTGGCTTTCTTTCCAGCTCCCATGGATCTTAGCAGCAGAACGGTTGTGCAAGTGATGGTGTTAGCTCTGGTAGCTCAAGTGACTCTCTCTCAGCACTGGTCATATGGGTGGCTACCAGGTGGAAAGAGAAGTGTTGGTGAGCTGGAAGCCACCATCAGGGTAAGTACTGCCTATGCAGAAATGGAGTTGTCCTTTAGGTAAAGGTACAGTGTGTGAATATCTAACATTTATAGGGATATTTCATGTGGAATGTGTGTTCAGCAAATGTTTATTAATGAAGCTGTAAGCATGTTTTTGTTAGGAGGCGAGTATGGGTGACTAACTCCTCTTTCATATTAACATCAAGATGATGGACACAGGAGGTGTAGTGGCTGTTCCTGAGGAGATAAACTCCCATATCCCAGAAAGACTGAGATCGTATGATGTAGTAAGTATTTGTATTTGAATAGAAAGTAAAATAAATATTGTTTTTGTGTTTATGATGGCCAGTTCTTTCTTTTAATCTGAACATATTGAATTGATATCTCCTTTTAAAAATGCATACAGGCTATGTTATTAATATTTGACAGAGCAGTTTAATAATACTATATATACGCTACTGTACAACATTGTGCAACTAGACTTGTGAAGATGACTCTTTGATTTCCCTAGATATCGAAGAGACAGTTACCCCATGAATGAAGAATTAAGAAAATAATGGAGACAACATGAAACATACATTCAGCATCATTATAAACAACAATGATGGAGCATTCAAGTACACTTCTGTCTATTGCCAACTTTCATCACATTTAGACTGATGAAATCTCCTGTAAAATTGTAATAAAGAGTTACTGAACGATCTGTCTCTCTGTGTTGAACTTCCTTGTAATACAGTAGCTTCTCAGTCCAATCTGACATTGGATTCATCAATTCGTGACCTATATATATATATTAAGTATTTAAAAATCTAACTTTAAAAAATTATACTTCATAATAGAGAGAATGCTCTAATCAGTGCAACAAAACATGTACATAAAACCCTTGGAACTACAGGGGGTTAGTTGCGTGTAACTAAGGTTATGTTTCCCAGAGAGATGCTTTATAATATTTTTTTTTATCAATACAATATTTAATACTTGTTCATTTAATCAACATATACGGTTTTGGAGCTGCTTTATGTTTTTAATTTATTTGAAAAACACTGTTTTGTTCTGCCACACATTTATATTGTGTTCTCACATCGCCTTGCAAAGTTCAAAACTTTTACAGTCGCCACCAAGGACCTAGTTAATTGCAAAAATTTTGATACAAAACAAAAATGTCCTGTATCTGTTTCTAAATTTGATTTAACCTCACTTTCTCCTTCCCAGACCCCCTGGTGGATATTCACTTTGTTTACCTCAAATTAAACCTCATATTGTTTACAGCCTCTTAGTCCCTGAACATTTTATAGCATTTTGGAATTATTTGTTTATTTGTTTATTTATTTATTTTTGGTAATGATTGTAGTGTTGGGATTCATTTCAGTGTTACCTTCATCTGCATGAAAATGATATAATTAACTTTTGATTAACCAGCTTGGTCGAGTTTGCTCCCCCATGCGCACTGGTGAATAGTACCCAGTGCATTCTAATGACTGTTTTCCATTTGATGGGCGACCTTTTCATCAAAGACTGGCAACTGGAACTGAACGACAGTGGCAAATAATCATGGTTGAGACAATGGCAGAGGCCGGCAGGCTAGGATGTCATCTTTAAATATAACAACAGAAATTAATGCAACCTTATTGGGCTTTAGTCGTGTTGGCTAGAAGCCAAGTGCTTGTGTTGTTGGTTGGCCATTGTTAAGGCTTTGGAGGTCACATCCATTGGCACATTGAGAGGGAGAGGACAGGAAGGTAGATTGGTCCATTGTTATTTGTCCTTGCTCAGAGGGAATACTATTTCGAAGGGCAATACATCCGGATTCTTTACGCCATTACTCATTTTCAAAGCAATACTTATTTGATAGTTCACAAAAAATGAAAGGTTCAAAAGGAAACCTTTAGAGGTTTTCCAAATTAAAACAGTCTGGCTACCCAAATAAGGTATTTGAAGAACAGAAAACCTTCTAATGGTTCTTCAAATTAAAAAAATGTAACTACCCCCTCAAAAATGAACCCCAAAAGCTTATTGAAAAGGTTAATCGAGTAATGATTGATCGAGGAAGGGTTCTTAAGGAACCCTTTTGAAGCCCCCATGCAGTGTTTGTAATTTAGTTTTTAAATCATCATCACTGTATTTCTAATAAAAAACTAAGCTTATTTAATGAAAATTCTCCAACTTGTATTTGTTTAATCACTTATTTGTGTGAGCCTTCTAGATTGTTCACATGGGCATATTTACATACACTGCCTTGATTGGCTTATAGGATGGTCTATATACAGTAGTTCTCCTGGCGCTGTTTTAGCAGCCTAAGCACAGATCTCCTGTAAATTTGTTCATACTTTATTTAGTTGTTTGTGGTTGTTTGAAAAAATGCATCTGAACACATTTCTGGCTTATTGGTTGCCTGGTTGCCTGTTCCTGATTTGTTCTGAACATTATTTGAGGAGTTTCCTAAAGAGTGGGAGGAATGGGATAGGAATAAAGCAGTGCTTCGGATGAGGACTTGCAGTAAGAACAACTGCCTACTAGTCTACACTTTGTGTGATGAGCTTTCTGGCACCCAGAGCTTCATAAACATGACCAAGTATATTTTTTTCCACACACTTTCCCTCTACTATATCATCATCACTACATAATCTTTGAAGGATACAGCATTCAGAGACTAGGCATCAGTTGACCTGTAATGGTGCTGTTTGTCCTTTGCTCCTAAAAGTTTGTTCTTTGCTCCTTTGACGTTTTATTAAAAAACACCATTGAAGTTATACAAGAATTATTGTTATTATTATAGTACACCCACTTACCAAGAGAAACAGTTTTACAGTTAACTTTGGAATATCACAAAGTAGGCCAAAAGTTCCATCCCACCTAACCTCATCCCAAGGCTAATACACAGTGCATACGAGCCCGGAACATCCATTTGAATTTGGCCTTTGTTGTCTTTCAATTTTAGCAAAACTGTAACATGCGGCTTCAAAAGGTGCTGTATTTCTGACTTTGGCTAAACAAACACTTTAATGCCGACCAAAGGTTCTATTCAACAAATGCCTATCATGGCCGGAATTTGAATTGGCACAGCTTTCTTGTTGGCTAGCAAAGGCCAAGTATGAGTTTTCCACCAGACCTTCCCTAGATTTTTGAAGGACGTATCTGGAAAAGAGATTATATTCCACATATAGTCATGTCATAATGGTGTGAAAGAAATCAACAGTGAAACAACAATTTTTCACTGGTGCATTAAAGGGTTTCACTAATAATTTATAGGGGTTGCCCCAGAGCTTCAGTTGAACCCCTAAAGGGAACATTTTGAATGTTTCATTTTTAGTGTGGCTCCAGGAAAAAGGAGTTTTAGAACCCATCATTCCAATGAAAAGCATTGTGTTAAATAAATCTGTCAATCATGTACATCAAACAAACATAGTTTCAATGTAAGTTAGACCTGGGGACTAAGTTTTGCCCCAGTTGCAGGAACAAAGTCTTCAGAGGAAGTTTAAATGACAAGGTCTTCAAGTACTTCAGGGTGGTTAACCCTGAGGGACCCATGGTAGCAGCCCTGTCTGAATTACAGCGTGCATCGGCCTTAAATGGAAACAATGCATCTTCATAGAGCTCATCCCTACACAAGCAAAATGTACTGTATGGTCATAGTCATTTACATGGGTACATTACTTAAAATATATAGTATAGTATTGCATACATTTGACAAACAAACATTCTGAGCCATAGGTAGAAGTTGTTGTACAGTATGTGCTGCAAAAAGCATGTATGTGCCAAACTAAGACATAGGGCTACATTGATATATTGATAGATACTTTAAAAAAAAAGATGTTTGTCTGCTCTTCCAAAAATACAAATTATGAACTGACAACTCTGATGTT
Source organism: Esox masquinongy (assembly GCA_016801175.1). NCBI lineage: Eukaryota > Metazoa > Chordata > Actinopteri > Esociformes > Esocidae > Esox > Esox masquinongy. Next base: position 72,631 of record JACXGI010001628.1, read on the forward strand.
CTTTCTCTCTTTAAAAAATAAATAATACTGGAAATAAATATATAAAAGGAAATTATTAATTTGGAATACTGCCAATTATGACCATTCATTTTATTGTATAGAACAGTTCAACTAGAACTAAACAAATTGTTCTACAGACTAGAAAAATTCAAAACCCTCAATATTTTCATAATCAAAGCCTATAACCAATATTTATGAGAGGGACTGAGATGTCTTGTCTCACATGGTTAAAGGGATAGGCATATGAGGATATTTTGGTAAATATCAAGGAACTTTGGAAGCCCAGATTGTGTTGGTCTGAGGACTCGGTGAAATCATTACTCTAAATTGATGAGGCATTGTTAAGTATTATTTGATGTTTGAAGTATTAAAACATTTGTTATTGTTATACTTTAGACTGTGAACAACAAAGCACCATTTCAATGTTATTTACTGTGCTAAAACAAACCGTGCCGAATGAATGATAATATTTCACATTTTTTATTGAAACTTTTTGTCGTATCCACGCTTCCCCACACGGTGACACTCTTGAGCTGTCTGATTATGAATCTGGTCCGAAAGTCATGTATTCATAAATTGAACATAGCTCAAAATCAAACAAAGAATCCAGTGAAACTGCTTGGACATCAACTGACTGCAACACGCATGCTGCAATATAAGTAATATATTAAAATATCTAGATGGGGTAGTTGCACATGGCATTCAATATGATTGAACACATGCTGATGTTTTACCAAAAAATAATTTACCAGACTCAACCAACTAAGCATATCTTTTTCATTACCATGTAATCTACATGACCATAGCAATTTCACAGTTACTATAAGAACAGGTATTTCAAAAGATGGAAGGCAGGAATTTGCTATGGTATACAGAAGTTATTACAGTAGACTGGGCTCTCTCATGCTGGCAGGGAACCTTCCTATTGAGAACCAAGTTATCTTCTTTGATCAAAGAACAGTGTTAAAGCACTGGGAGAAGGAGTTGATATGAAATATGAATGAATACAGCTGTGTTTTGATGGATATGTCCCAGAATACCCCAGTAAGACATTGCTAATGGGCAGGAAATCTGTTTGTATTTTGGAAATATGATCTTACTAGTGTGTTTTTTCTTAACACCATCTAGGCCGAGTAGTTGTTCACTATCTTTTTGATTGGTTTAAACATAGATCAAACATGATTGGTTTAAACATAGATCAAACATACAGTATGAGGAAATAATTGATCCAAGAGGATTGATATAAATCAACAATAATATTTTTTTTGTTTCATTTTTACAATCAAATGCAATCCAGTTCTACTGTAGAGACATTTCCTATAGGTTGATGGTGTGATACGAGTTGGTTGCAGATGAGGTGGTTGAGGCTTTGACATCACTGTGAATAGCTTTTTACCTTTGGATATGAATTAAGGGAATATCATTATATTCATATCAATTTACATGAACTCATCAATAGCAATAATAGATTTTTCAACTAAACATGTTTCTGATGATCTTGTACTGCCGCCCTCTGTGTCCCTGTCTTATTAGAGAAAAGCTCTGTGCCAAGATCAATTATTCTGACCGACTGGGTGGCTGCCCTCCTGATTATGAATCTGGTTCATACATCATCCAGCTATCATAACAGTAACTTTCCTCAAAATCAAACCAAGAATTCAATCAAACAGCTGTCACTCTAACCGATTTCAACATGCATCATGGGCTTCTAAAAAAGCAACAGTACTTGTGATCATTTAAGCATGCCACTCCACACAACCCACCACATTTCGCAACGGGCCCATAGAAATGAGCTTTCCTACCTTGACTGGTCAACCAACGCTGGCTTTGTTTCAGGCTAGTCCGGTTTGACTGGCCACAGTGAGAAGTATGTTTTAACAGCAATTAGCAGTATATGGCAAGCTGTGAGGACGGGATGCCTGTCCACGTTTCAACCATAGATCATAAGTCTCCAGCCTGACTTTCAAGGCAAGCCGTGCAATTAGCCAAAATAATGTAAATGGGTTATAGGGGAACAAAGATATGGGAAAAGAGCGGTGGGGTGAAGGCGAGCAGGAGGCAAACAGGAGGGGGTTAGGTTACTGTATATGCTGTGAGATACGGAGACAAAATGAATGGGATTTGTCAAACATACTGTAGGCAGTGAGGAATTAATTGGCGTGGACCAGAAGCCTGTTTTTGCATACTAGCTTGCTCTGACCAGTGGTCTTCAGATCAGATGGGTATTCAACCTCTTATATGCTGTAAGAAAGACGTCCGATAAGTGACTTATTATGACTGCTGAAAAGGAATGGGAGATCCACTGATACGTTGCACAACCTTAACACTTTGGCCATGTGATTTTGTCTGTCCCCACCATAAACAATCCTGACACACAGGATTATGCATCCAAAACCAAATGTATGTCTATTGTATTTATTCATGAACAGGTCAAAATACAAATGAAACATTCATGGACACTCTGATAGTTTGCAATTGCTAGCTACCTGGAATGTGTACAATGTCCTTTTTTGTGAATATTAGCAGAACGTTCCACTTCAGACACAGATGTAACTGGAAACAAAGTTAGTTCACCTAAGTTATTTATAAATAATTTCTCCTTGTTCATGGTTTATTGACCATTGGGGTTAGTTTGCTTGTGTAAACCAACGAGCAGAAGGGAGAGGTGGGACTTTCAGGCCGTCAGTCTCCTCAAATCAAACGAAAAGATCTAATAACCATATCCATGTGCATTTATTTTGCAACACTCACACAGTCAACATATCAGATCGAGTCAGGGTGTTAGTTTACTTTTGCAAAGTGAATTAAATAAATACATTATATGGTCCAACATGTTTAAAATTACAGATTCTTGTACCAATATAACAGAGGTTTCAATGTCATCCTGCCATTACAAAGACAAAGCAGACGGCTTGCTCAGAGCACTAAACATAGCTCTAATATTTGTGCTTTGAGAACAGTCCATTCCTTCAGTTTATCATTTGTCTTTATGGAGGATATTTCACTGGGTGTTGTGCAAAACGAGCCAGTTCCCCAGAGTGGCGATAACTTCACCTTGGTGGGGTAATGCTGTGATATTCTGTTTATTCTTCACTCACTTCATTTTACTCAGAGCAAAGCCCCTGGAGATAGCTTATCTTGGAGCTGGAACAGGTGCACTCTAATTTACTCCTATTGCTTGGGGAGCCCAGGGGCCCCTAGAAGAAAGTAGCAATGTAGCGCTCTCACTATACGACATAAACAGCCAGAGAAAGAGCATTTAATCGAAAAGAACAAACCATCTTTTTGAGGCAGCTCTATTCTTAGAATGAGGCAGGTCTTTTCTTGACTTTCCTTGTAATTTAGAATTTCCTTTAGAATAATTTAAGTGAGTTCCATTAACACATCTGATTGTGCATGCGTTCACTACATTTTTAATGAGGGCCAAATCCCAGTTCCGAATAGATAAAGTTCCGATTAAACCATGCTAGTCACACGACATGGATATCTGTGTTCTTTTTTTTGTTACATTAACAGATTTTGTCTCATTAAGACAAAGTGGTGTGCCTTTATTCACGGAAACTAAATTATTTCCATTCTTTAGATCTGCTAAATGTTCTTGATTTTGACATTAGGTAGTTATATTTTGAAGGCTTTGCTCACAATACCTTGAAAAACAGTGTCACACCTCTAAAGTAGGATGTGTCAGAGGAAGTCCATACAAACTGTCAAAGACCCCAACAACTCAAGCCATAAATGGTTCTCTAGATGGTTCCCTGTTACCACACATCAAGCGGTACCACTGCATTAAGTCTGGAGCCTACAGGACCCTGAAAAGTCATAAGACTGCTAAATAGCTAATTAAATGGTTCCCAGTCTACCTGCATCAGCCCTTTTTTGCACTAACTATTGTGACTAATCAGACACACAAAAAAGTCACATTCTCACTCATACTCAAACACACTGCTACCACGCATATTATCAATCCTGTAGGCTAGTCACTTCACCCCTACATGCACGTCCATAACAACGTCAAATGACCATGTACCCTTTTACATCAAGGTTACCGGTGCTCACATCTACGATACTGTGTAAATAAATGTTATCTAATTACATGTAATTGTTTATTATCTACAATATTTTGTTCATTATCTTATTGAAGTCCTATTGTGTACTTATTAAGTGCTATATTTGACCATTTCTCATTTGTGCATTTTAGTATGTTCCCACAATTTTTTTTGGTTTCCCGGTGTTGTGCCTCCTGGGAATCAAACCCAGAACCTTGCCACGGCAAAAAAAAATCGAGTCACACCTGGGATAAGGCTTGTAAGTAAGCATTTCACTGACAATGTTAACAGCTGTTTAATTTGGCACATGTGATAAATAAAATTTATGGTTGTGATTTAAATTGATTTGTTGTTTCGATTTGTTGATTTAAGTAACATAGACAGACTGGGCAGGGCCTATTTGCTTCTCAGCAGGGAATGTGTTTTATGCCATACCTCTCATCTTTGTTATCCAGTGCTTTCAGAATGAGCTAAACTATTAAATTAGAATTTGCTGTAGTTTCCAAACTGTAGTTTCCCACTCTTTGTGTTTAGGAAGGAACCATGGATTTTGTAGAGTGTAGCTGGTTTGTTATTTGTTCTGTATATTATTGGTCTGAATTCAGTCAGTATTTTTATTTTGTGTTGGTCTTCTCTAGGGAATTATACAATCAAAGAAGATGCCTCAAGCAGTCTGAAAAGTGCCCCTTGTGAATAAGAGAAAATCTTGTACACAGCATTTTGGTGGGGGGTGGGGGGGGGTGGGGGGTGGATTGGGAGGGTTAGGCTGAGGTGTTGAAGAAAAAAACATGGCAATAAAGCAAACATACAGTATAGGATTTTTTTCAATGAACAGTATACCAATATACCTGTTCACTGCTATTTTTCAAGATATTCAGTAGCCAAACGAACTGTCTTTGAAACAAAAAAATACATAACTTTCTTAAATATTTGCATTAAAGGAGTTTTTTTTTAGAAATCACCTTTACAAACATTTAACATTAAAGTTGATATGTACATTTAATAATTTCTAACCTCTTGTTTAAATTACCTTTACTTGTGATGTAATTTGCTGTGCGTTCATACAGTATATGCCTGTAAGGTCTTCACTCATGAGCATTTGAACCAATCAATAATTGTCTGTCCTGTGGCACACTCATAGTTGGCCATTAGAAAAGAGCTGCTTATAGTAAACTCAGCCAATCCCATTAGCCCTAGCCTAAGGGCAGTTCCATGCCTTAGTCAGGGTAGGCACCTGCCCCGTCACCCCCACCTCACCCCCTGAACCCAACTCACCCCTCCCCCACCATTAAGCAGTTCCCACAGGACATCATTTGGACACATAGGCCAAAGAGCACTTCTTTATTCCCTCTCTTTTCTTTCCCTGGCTCCACCAAAAATCAATACATTCCCCCTTTTTCTTAGTTTCACAATTTTGCCTCTCAATATGATTCACCTCTCAGCTGAATACATATAAAGAATCAGCTTCTTTTATCTACTATTTCCTGTGAGTAATAGGTCCACAGCTCTGATTTACACCAAAGAAATGTTATTTTGCTTTAATGAAACAGAACAGACCCTATAATTACTATTTCATAAAGCTAGGTAGTTCATTTATTCTTCTTAGTGACACCATGTGAACTGGTCTCTCGGGTTACTATGGAAACTTGAGAGATACCTTGTGAACTGAACATTTCAAGTTACTATGGTATGATAACAAATTATTATCACATTATCAATACATTTGGCATCATTTTGAAGGAAAATGACATTTTTTTTATAAATATTCATTTTCAGGCATTAATTCTTAGTTTTGGAAAGGGACAGTGGGGAACATGAGACCATTTTGCTATAAGAGCAGCAGGACAGATTCAAACCCAGACTGCAGCATTGCATGTTCACTGAAGACAGTGGCTTAGACCACATTTGGCCACTCAAATGTCAATCACTTTACTCATCACACATCTTCTGTGTAATAGTTAGACTTATTCCACATTCCAGTGTATTGAAGACCACATTGAAGGTATGTTAGCTCAATAAGCAATTTCCTATGGCACATTGTCGACAAGATTGAATCCCAGCCTACGTTTCCCATTTCTTAGCGATGTGTCATACAAACCACATAAACAAGACAGGAGACCCAAACACCCACTAATGACTTCCATTTTTTATTGTAGGGAACCAACTCAAGATAATACACATGCAGACCATAAAACAACAGGCTAGGATACATATGTTCTCATTAAGGTAGCTACAGTCATTCACTTACTCAGGCCAATCCTCTCTGTTTAAGGAGTGTAGGACAATAATTCTGAGTGATATAGCTGGTTGGTGGTTCTGCAGCATGCTGGCAAACTCTGTGGTCGCCTCTATCGATCGAGGTCCTAATGAGCAGCAATAGGGTTGTGGCTAATGGTGTTGTGTCTGGCATCCATAGTGGACGCCCACACTGAGATTACCATTCCCTGGGGGTTTGAGGAAAGTTTGGGCCAAGCTAAGCCCTCAGGGTGGTGGCGACACACTTCAGAGGTCAAGGATCAAAATGAACAAGGCTACTCTTGCTGTCTTGATAGTAAATATACCTTGTACTGTTACACAACTGTCTCAATCCTACAGTTCATATCAGAGAATGTTAGTATAAGCTTTTGGTTTTACATAGGCCTAATAAGAACACAGCACTGAGAGAATATTTTAATAAACTAGCCTAGTCTTAGTTTGTTGGTAGCGTTATGGTATTGTTCCATGTATTAAACTAAAACATGATTGATGATTTATTCATGCATTCCAGTTGTTGAAACTGTCCCTGCACCAAAATCAGGGGGACTCCATTAAACCCCTTAATTGGTATTAAGAGACCCTGAAAGAGACCAGGCTTGACAGACTGGTAATGGCTTATATGACTTCCGAGATTGTCCTGGCACAAACACACACATCCCTTTCAGATAGCAGGGGAGTCATTGTCCTTTTCTATGCATGGACATTCTGGCTTTTTTGTTAGACAGCCAAGAAGTTCAACACAATCCATTAGAAGTATACATTAGACTTCAACTGAACCAGTAACTTGTTGAAAACAATATTCTACTATTCAATCAAACCTGTAGTTGAGTAAAAGTAAAATAATAATTGTTGTACTTATATATACACTATTCTGAATTTTTTTTGGCTCTAGACTGAGGTCCTATTCACACTGTATTATTGCCACTAATTGGCACTAATTACCCTGCATACCCATTTCACAGCAACATACACTGCTTGACTTTAAATCGATAGCTTACATTGTATAGCAAAACCAATCCCCATATTCCAGAGACAAGTGATTTTAAATAATAATTGTGTTTGTAACTCCAACAGTTAGGTCATGGCATTTGTATATGTGACAAGAACTCTTATAAAAGCGTGTTAGCATCACAGAACTTTTCCCACAGGAACAACACTGCAAAATGGAGCTTTCTTACAAGCAAATACATGAATGCCTTATACAATGTATTACAATTAACTATTTGGACAATGACACAATATACTTTTTTTTGTCCAGCATTTAAGATTTGAAATGATACAAAGACAAAGGTATTTAAATTTAGACTGCCAACTTTAATTTCTATGGTGCCAATAGTATTTGGCTGGTTGGCTTCACAGCTGTTTTTTATTAGGCAGGTGTGTTTGTTTGCATCACAAGTGCATGCACAAGTGAGCTGTGAAAATTTACTCTTGAGTCTAAAATTTGAAATGAGTCTGTTGCTGGTGACTTAAAATATGAGGACGAATACGGTGCCAAATCAAATCAAGATGGCCATCATAGGGGCAAATATATTCGGGAAAAAAACTCACAGATATTGCTAAAATATTAGTGGTGCCAAAATCGAGTGTTTGGTACATCATGATGAAAAAAGCACTGGTGAGCTCAGCAATTTACACAAATTACCGGGTAGCAGGACCGTGCACAGAACGTCTGAGGGGCATGTGCTGAGTCTGAAAAAGAGATTTTGGAGAGTGTGACGCATTAAAAAAGACGGACGGCGCATGCCCATCGGTGTGCGTGACCTACGTCGCCAGGGTGGAAGGGCACATGTCAAACAGAATTGGCACTAGACAGCAAAAGGGGCATGTGCTCTACGCAGGTTGAGCCTTACCTTTGGACATGCCTGCCTGGTAGACTAAGAAAGACATGTATACAGTGAATGCTCAATGCTACTAAAGAATACTTCTACAGTGAATGCTTACCCTAATGATAGATCTGGAACATTCCCCAGAAAGTAGGCGTGAACGTGGCAGCCACCACCATCCGCAGACCACCACAGCACCGCAGACCACCACAGCACCGCAGACCACCACAGCACCGCAGACCACCACCATCCGCAGACCACCACAGCAGTCAAAATATGGAAGCAGGACTGCAAGATGAAAAGTGTGAACAGTTGGGGAACAACCAAACGAATAACAAGGAGGGCAGGTGGTAAAACAAATAATGTCTCTTTCTTTTCGGTTTATGTAATGTTTATCAGGAACACAAAGAACATAAGAGTCTTAATAATGATGTAGAACCTTCACAAAATGAAAGATAAAGGTTTAATGGGCAGAGACAAAAGCACAATTACAAACAACAGGTGCAATCAAATATTTTCTTCTCTAATTTACCAGCCAGACTGCCCAAATGCTCACACAACTCTCTGCTTAAGTCCTACCAAACAGGTCGGCCCCAGACGAGCGTCTCCAATCCTTGATGGGAAAGCACATTGGCACCTCCCCACCAGGCCCAGAACCTGTGGACAACAACACAATCAGAAGGGCACCTAAAATACCAAGACATGACCATTCCACTCATCACCTCTGAGTGCTTCGTCCGCTGGGGAGACGATATTGGCTACCTGGATGACCATGGCCCTGCGGAGCGCCCCTATTGCAGTTCCCCAAGCAGATGGGAGGAGACGACACAAATCCGCCTCTATTTCTGGAGATGGTTCCGTAACACCATCTTGGTGCAGTGGGTTAATAGCGCCCTCAGGGAGCTCAGCTCTTCTCACACCCAATGCAAAAGGTCGGAAGAGCGTACTGCAGGCAGGGACAACGGGGTCCAGCCATTGATTGAGGCGCTTCTGGTTGTTCGGGGTACTTCTGTCTCCACCGTCGCCCCTAGCCATGGAATAGACCGGGTAGCACGAAGCCTTCCCCACACCAGATGTCCCTGGCCTGGGGGCCCGGCGTCCTACATGCTGCGTCGCCTGGGTAGGGTCTGGCCGGGAAGGGAGTGCAACGCCGGCTGCTGATGTGGTATGTCTGGCTCCCATCAGCTACTCTTGATGAGGCCTTCTGGTTCACTGGCAGGTGGCAGCCATTGGACACAAAGGTGTGTCTATCAACGATTCTGACTCCATGTTCCAATGGAAACTGTGGGAGGGACACTGGAAAACCTTTGTCCACAAACCATGCACTTTCCTCTTCACTGTCACTGTCCCCTTCTTTTGTGATGTTCTCCGATCAGGCTCCATCCAGGTGTAGCAGGACTTGGTTTTTCAGAGCCAGGTGTTTTGTTGGAGGTCAGTGACTGGGTTGGGGACCCGGGCACCTCCACCATACTGACTCTTGGTGGTCCTGGGGGGGGGCTCCTCTTTCAGGGCTACCTCAACTAGGTCCTGTGTTGTATGGCAAGTCTGCACATCCGTTCCTGTGTGGCATGGCTGATCTATGATCAGCACCTTGGCAGGCTCCAACCAGCTCTTTGCAGCCTGCATCAAAGTTTTGCTCTCACAGGCTCCTCTCTAGTTTTGCCAGAGGTGAAACTTTAATCCTCTGTCCCTGGGCATCACCCCTTATCTTGCCAGGAATTCCGCTTGCAATATACCATAGTCCAGGGCCGCTTCCGGATCGAAGTCATGATATGACCCCCAGTGGCCACCCCTCAAAGACAGCAAGGTTGGCCTTAACGTCATTGTTACTTATAAAGCAGACTAACAGTTTGAGTCCCATTGCATCTATGGGCTCCAGGATGCTGTCCTTCTAGGCAGAGTTCTTCCTCTGTCCAGTGTCTGTGTTCTTTTGCCCATTTTAACCTTTTCTTTTTATTGGCCAGTCTAAGATATGCCTTTTTCTTTGCAACTCTGCCTAGAAGGCCAGCATCCCGGAGTCGCCTCTTTACTGATGATGTTGAGACTGGTGTTTTGCGGGTACTTTTTAATGAAGCTGCCAGTTGAGGACATGTGAGGTGACTGTTAATCAAACTAGACACTCTAGTGTATTTGTCCTCTTGCTCAGTTGTGCACCGGGGACTCTATCTATTCTGTTTAGAGCTAGTTTGCTCTGTTCTGTGAAGGGAGTACAACACAATGTTGCTTGAGATTTTAAGTTTCTTGGCAATTTCTCGCATAGAATAGCTTTCATTTCTCAGGACAAGAATAGATTGATGAGGTTCAGAAGAAAGTTCTTTGTTTCTGGCCATTTTGAGCCTGTAATCAAACCCATGAATGCTGAAGATACTGAATTAGTCTAAAGAAGGCCAGTTTTATTGCTTCCTTAATCAACACAACAATTTTCAGTGGCGCTAGCATAATCGCAAAAGGTTTTTGCTAATATACCATTAGCCTTTTAAAATGAAACTTGGATTAGCAAACCCAATGTGCCATTGGAACACAGGACTGATGGTTGCTGGTAATGGGCCGCTGTATAACTATGTTGATATTCCATTAAAAATCTGCCGTTTCCAGCAAAAATAGTAATTTACAACATTAACAATGTCTACACTGTATTTCTGATCAATTTGATGTTATTTTTATGGACAAAAAATTTCTTTTCTTTCAAAAAGAATTACATTTCTATGTGACCCCAAACCTTTGAATGGTAGTGTACATTTTTTTAAATATTTTTTATAATAGGATAGGGCATTCTCTGGTCTACAACAATGATTGTGCTGGCAGGCGCCCAACTCACCATAATGAGTTGCTAAAGCGGACAAGACAACATTGTCCAACATCCTACCAATCCATCCTAGGCACGGTTGAGAAGATTTACAACCTCTGTGTGACCCCCAGGCAGTGCTGGTATGTCACGACCACAACTGGAACTCCTGGCTAATATGACGCAGCTGAAAGACGATGACTAAACTGCTGCACCATTCTGGAGCCCCTCCCAGTGCATGTTTGATTGATTTCAGTGTCATGGTCTATTAGTTGGCCTCCACTATGAGGAAGTCAGCAGAACCAATGCTATGTTGAAGAGACATGCTCCATTCAGAGCCACACTGCCATGTCCTAGCAAATGCTGAGCATGTTAAACAGATCTTTCAATTATTCAACATGAACAGGAGGATGTGTGGAGTGACATGGGGAATGGACAGGGGGCTGCCTGTGCCTGGGGCAGATGGGGGTACCACTTTGATGTAAGCATGTGGGCCCTGTAGTGTGGTGCAAGGTGTGCTTGGTAATCTGGTTTCCCACTCTTTTGCTCCAACAACTATCTTGCTCACTCTTCATATTCTCTTGGCTCTTCTGTCTTTGTATCAATGTTTTGCCATTCTACTTTCACCACAGCTCATTCTTATTCATGTTTGCCGTTCTTACTAGTTAGTAGTTCAAGCAAATCTTCATGTCTGGAAATTCACTAAGCTGCTAGTAGCTACACCAGGCTTGTGTACCACCCAGACATTTTACCTTAGGCAGCAAGCGTGTACAAAGTGCACGAGGAGGAGAACTAAGCAAGTTGTTTATCTCTTAGAGTAGGAGTCTGTTAATTCTGGGTCCAATATGGGTGTGTGGATGGACTTTAAAGAAGAATTTCACCACAGCTCACCTATTTATTGTGCTAAGTACTAAACTTAACAAGAAGCACTTGGTCTCGTCCTGCTAGCTGCCTCCAGACTGTTCCGGCACCTTCCAGTATTTTCCCTTGGGGGCATTGGTGCGACACCGATGTAACAGGCATTGGGCCATTTAGGCCACACTTGTTTCTGATTAAACTTCTAGGGTGACTTCCAGAGAGTAGTTACGGGTTAGTATATCAAATCAACCTCAGATTGAGACTTCAATGATGCAATTAATGTTCAACTTATAAATAATAAAACAAACATGAAATTGAAATAAAACATCTCTCAGGTTGTTTAGGAAAAAATAAACCACACTAATATATATATATATATATATATATATATATATATATATATATATATATTGTCATTTATGATGTATTTCATCTTTTATGTGTCCAGTCTGACAGTCATTAATAAACAAATGCATGTCACATAATTAACCACTGCTATCCATTCTTTTGTGTGAAATTGCCAAGCGCAAAAATATTGTTCTGCCTTACGGGATTCAACTTTGCTCCTGAAGTCTTCATTATTGCAAACTTGCTGAAAGGAGCCACTGGAAGGTCTAATTAGCCCATACACACTTTATCAGTTTCATTCCCTCAGCTTTGGAACACATCTAAAAACAGCGGAGGCGTGCGTGAAGGGCCGAAGGTGGAGGTGAAAGTGAAGGGGTTAAGGGAGACAGGGAGATTATTCACTGCGTAATGGCTTTTAAATGCCATTTTAATGAAAAGTTAATGAACTTCAGTTGATAATGTAATAACATGCAAACAAAGACACAAACAGAGAGACAGGCAATGCAGCTAGCCGCAATGCAACCAAGGGTTAATACCAAAAATGAATGTATTGGCTGCATTGTAGCTAAGTGCAGGCAGACAGAGAGGCTTAAACAGAGCGATATAAAAAAAATCCCAGTCAACGTATTTTGTTTGTCTTTATATGGTTCTGTACTGACAGTCATCTTTAAAAAAATGTTTTAATGAGGTCTGACTCTAAATCAGTCATGTTTGGCCAGTGAACACCAACTGCCAATGAGCACGTCATCCGTCCTTTTGTCAGAGTGATGCTCTTCATTGCTACCGATGAGCATGCGTTGTCCCTTTTGTTAGAGTGACAAGCATCAACACCCTAGATGGGCACGCTTCATGTTTTCTTACTTGTATGGATTCCTCATTGGCTGTTTCCTAGAAAATAAGTGCTTTCTTTACACAATCACCCTTGAAAGTTGACTTGCTGGGGAAGCCCAGTGATCGACATTAATCCATGGATAAAATAGTGCCAGAGACTATTCAAGCAATGAGGGGTTGTGATATATTGACAATATACCAAGGCACAGGCTGTTGAAATGCCTAGATTTCTAAAAACAAATCTAATAATGTTTTGCTTTGTTATTAAGTGGTATTGTGTGTAGATTGATGACAAAAAATATTGATTCCTACATAAATTAAGTCTTCAACACAATTCTAAAGAACACTTTCTAAAGGCACTGTGTATTGGCCATACAGTATACCACAAACCCTTGAGCCTTAATCTGGGGATTATTTATTGTATTTAATCAATTGCACATTATTTGCCATTATGTTTAGCTTTATGTGTAGTACTGCCGGGGTAAATGTAAGTCAAACTTTGTGCCAGTCGAATCTTAGAAGATTAGTTGTTTTTTTCCAAAGCAAGCTCCTAGTATATGCGGAGTACCATGAAGTGAACGTTGCTCATTGTCCATACAACACAACGTCTTTGTGAGCTATTGCATCGGGACATACAATCCCATTTACCTGTGAATGTTATCATGATACAGCATTGCCTCAAGTGCCTTATTGCTTAATTACAGTTCACTGTAGATTGCTTGGAATATTATTGTTAATGTAGTTTTGGAGAATTGGCATTAGTTATTGATAGAGTGAATACTGGAAGTTCTCCACTAGTCTCCACTACCTGTCATACATGCTTAATTACATGACTTCACTGCAGAGAAAAAGTTAATGGTTAAGTGTTCCTTCCAATAACAATAGAAATCCAAATAAGACCTAATTAATATGCAGAATAGCACCCATGAACTAAATTGTCAAGTTGCTTTTATCAACCTGTCAAAGGATTTACAATTAAAACAGCCTCCTTTAAAACTTTAATGAGAAGCAAGTAGGAGAGAGGGATGATGGAGGAATAAGAAGATGCAAGCTATATCCGTCATGAAAGAAGATACAAGACAACGAGCCATTATTATCATCTCCTATCAAGAAAAAATATGCAAATCATATAATGCATTTTTAAATAATGAGTCAATGAATAATATTTAATTTAATACCTATACTCTTAGAATTAATATTTAATGCTGTTTTGAAAATAATGTCCTATCAAGCTGCTTTATCATCACATTTCTTCACTGTAGAAAGTCATTAGTTTAGCTAATTCAATGTTTTGGAGGGAAAACCGTTACCACAAATCTTTTGAGTAACTTGATTCCAAGTATTGTAGTGATGATAGATACTTAATAAAGTGACATCACCATGCTTTTAACTTACTATTTTTAAATTATAATTCTTAAATCTTCAGTGTTTTATGAAACATAATTTTTGCTGAAGTGAACACAGAAATGTAGGGTCCTGTCTGCTTTAATGATTAGCCCTCATTGGTAAGTTATTTTGTGTAAGTACAGTAGTTCACAGTCATTTTTTGAATTGCTTTATGCATATAACATTCTGGTGGAAAGGTTTTGGCATTACCAATTGCTGCCTTAGTCACTGAGCTGTATGTTATATTTTTCATATAACAGAAAGGAATTGGCTTGTCAAATACAGTAATACTGTAACATATGCAATTGTTTTTGATACATTTTTCATATACAGTGGATATAAAAAGTCTACACACCCCTGTTAAAATGTCACATTCTTGTGATGTAAAAGAATGAGACAGAGATAAATCATGTCAGAACTTTTTCCACCTGAAAAACAAACTGAAATCTTTGAGGGGGAAAAATAAAAAATAAAAAACTCACAATAACCTGGTTGCACAAGTGTGCACACCCTTGAACTAATACTTTGTTGAAGCACCTTTTGATTTTATTACAGCACTCAGTCTTTTTGGGTAGGAGTCTATTAGCATGGCACATCTTGACGTGGCAATATTTGCCCATTCTTCTTTGCCTTAGCACTCCATATCTGTCAGATTGCGAGGACATCTCCTATGCACAGCCCTCTTCAGATCACCCCACAGATGTTCTGTTGGATTCAGGTTTGGGCTCTGGCTGGGCTATTCCAAAATGTTAATCTTCTTCTGTTGAAGCCATGCTTTTGTGGATTTGGATGTGTGCTTTGGGTCGTTGTCGTGCTGAAATGTGAACTTCCTCTTCATCTTCAGCTCTCTAACGGACGCCTGAAGGTTTTGTGCCAAAATTGCCTGGTATTTGGAACTCTTCATAATTCCCTCCACCCTGACTAAGGCACCGGTTTCAGCTGAAGAATAACAGCCCCAAAGCATGATGCTGCCACCACCATGTGGGTATGGTGTTCATTGGGTGATGTGCAGTGTTGTTTTTGGAATTATGGCCAAAAAGTTCAACCTTGGTTTCATCAGACCATAACACATTTTCCCAAGTGCTTTTGGGGGACTTGATGTTTGTTTTTGCACACTTCAGCCGGGCTTGGATGTTTTTCTTTGTAAGGAAAGGCTTCCGTCTTGCCACCCTACCCCACAGCCCATTCATATGAAGAATACGGGAAATTGTTGTCACATGTAGCACACAGCCAGTACTTGCCAGAAATTCCTGCAGTTCCTTTAATGTTGCTGTAGGCCTCTTGGAAGCCTCCCTGACCAGTTTTCTTCTCATCTTTTCATCAATTTTGTCCAGTACTTGGTGACGTCCCGTTCTTGGTAATGTCTCTGTTGTGCCATATTTTCTCCACTTGATGATGACTGTCTTCACTGTGTTCCATGGAATATCTAATGCTTTGGAAACTCTTTTGTACCCTTCTCCTGAATGATGTCTTTCAACGATGAGATCCCTCTGATGCTTTGGAAGCTCTTTGCGTCCCATGGCTTTTGCTCTGAGATGCAACTAAGAAAATGTCAGGAAAATCCTACTAGAACAGCTGAACTTTATTTGTGATTAATCAGAGTCACTTTAAATGATGGCAGGTGTGTAATGACTTCTATTTAACATGAGTTTGAATGTGATTGGTTAATTCTGAACACAGCCACATCCCCAGTTATAAGAGGGTGTGCAC
>JACXGI010001629.1:6788-41741 GCA_016801175.1 Esox masquinongy
TTTTTTTTTTTTTTTTTTTTTTTTTTTTTTGGGGGGGGTATAATTCTATTCGTTTTTTCAACCTCAATACTGCCCATTGTTCTACTATTGTATCTATGCAGAAAAGGAATGTGTCTTATTGTACAAGTTATGTTTAACATCTTATACACTAAACAAAGCAAAGTAAAGTAATATGCATTTTAGCATATGTGAAATATGACAAATGTATCTCTTTAATATCACTAACTTTAAAATGCATTTTAACAAGGAACATGTATAGATTTGTAAATGCATTTGAAATGCATCATGACTAGAGGAAATATAGGTATTTCAAATACCTTTAAAATAAAAAAATATATTTTTAAATGAATAAAGATTCTGGAAATTCTTTATATTTCACATGTATCCAAAAATATGAAGCGTATTGTGATGAAATTAAGGTAAAAATGATTTTATCTACATGCGGACACACTCTTGTCTGTGTAATGTTTTTCAAGAGGGGGGTGAGAGACAAAGATAGGGAAGGAGAATGAGAACCAGTTTAACTGCGCAGGGTAAGTGCTTTAGCATGTTGAAAAACCAAGATGGGGGACAATGAATGAGAGCTGGGAGAAGGGGAGGAGCTAGGGGCTGCACCTGTGACATGGCCCTAAACACAGAGCAGTTTCACGCCTCAGCTACAGAGAACTCAACTGGGAAACATGGGGCTAATAAAGAGGCTGGGACCAAATTATTCTCTCCTCTTTTACTGAGACCCTTCCATACACAAAGCAGTGCACGCAGCATTATACAACGTCACATGACAACTGCAACACCAAACCAGCCTGACAACTGCAAGCAGATGACAGGCAAATGTGTAGAATACCCCAAGATAATGCCCTAACAGAAGGACAGTGTAGCCGAGCATGTTTTGTGTGGTATGTGCAAATAGCCCCAATTGTCAGGCACATAGCCTCTCTCTGAGTTTATAAAAGGGAATAGCCAGAGGGTAAAAGGTAGTTTTTTACACTGCGTTGGCCTGTAGACAACTTTCTATATGTTATCTTTGCGTGTTATGTTTGTATTTTTTTAGGTGAGTATAACTGAGAAACACACTGTCATTAATAGCAATGGCAATTAGAATTAACTGCCTATTTCAGGGACAGAGGGACATTTTTTTAACCTTGCCAGCACAGTGATTCTATCTAGCCACCTCTCAGCAGATGCTCTAACTGATAAGCTACCTGCCACTCCAAAAGTATATTAACGTACAATTGGTATTCATTTGTGAGGTCGCAATAAAAAGTGTAATCTTGTCCTGCATTATGAGCAGGCAAGAAGTAATAAGCTTACATGAAGTGTTTTAGGTTTTTCTAGGCAGTCGTCCTCCAAAACCCACAGACACAATTTATGATTAGCTACAATGTTACATATAGGCTTGACAATTTCGCACTTGCAGCTTTATTTAAACCTTGCCGTTCCTCCACCAACATGTGCAGTGTGTTATAAAACTTATCAGATGCACTGTGACTAGTTTAAACTTGGGTCCATTTTAGGTTTTGGAAATGTCGAAGAATCACTTTGGAGAGGAGATACGTATTTTTAGAGGTAAGACCCAATGTCATTTTTGTATACGCTACATTAGGATGGTACTGCAATGCTTTTTGTTTTCTAACCATCTCAGTCAAAGTTGGTTAGTTATATATCCTGATTAGTTAGGACATGAACTCTACAGAAACAGTGAGAGAGAACTGAGGAAAACAGGGAATTAGCTATTCAGATTTTGATTAAGCACACCATTTCTTTTTTTTAACTTGAGGAATTCATCCGTCCTGCTTCTGCAAATTGGATAGTTAGTGTTGTTCAGACTCTTCTGGGATTTCTGTGACCGGAACTAATGGTCCTAAGAGGAACAAGGTTTTTGTCACCCAGGTTCATATTTATGATAATTCTATTAAAGTGTTTTGTACCATTCATTTTTATAACAGACCATGATCTTCTGGAATGTGATGCAAGTTTTTTGTACCTGTTTGGAGAATAAAATGTGCTTAGTGGCCAACAGTCCGTCAGCCCTAGGGCAATTCAAAACTGTCCACAAGGGGGCAAACTGCTTCCATTCATATGAGTCATTCTTGAGGCCTTAACAGATGTTCACAAGTTTGTGGGATTTAAGTCTTATCTCAAAACAGACTAAAGTTTTCAAGCATAAGTTACAGAGTAGTCTACTATTCCAACAGGGACATGCCTTCCATTTCACCTTGGGAATTCATTTCCCATTCTAAATGACAACTGCTGACATTTTATCCCTTTGTTCTGTTTGGAAGCAGGAAAAAAACACCAGGGAATTTAAGCCAGAGTGGGTGGTGGTTAGGACCCCTACAGAGACTCAACTTGACGTCGGAGATGGGTCACAGGTGTCACCCATGACCTTCGGCATTCAAATGTTGAACTGGGCTCACTTTAGATTGGCCTGCCCTTCCTGCACCATCGTTTGAGCTACAGAATAATATTATGAGGTAGCTAACCATCCTCACATGTTTGTCATGGCAGATCATTTCCATCAAAGCTGGGCTAATGCGTGTTACGCACGGGGTTTGAGTGCTGTGATTTACATCAACACTACATTAGCTGTGCTGATCCTTCCAGTGCGCACCTCAGAAATACCACAGCTCCGAAAGATGACCCCTCAAACAAGATATAGAACACAAGGTAATAACCTTTAAATCCGGACAGTGGGATTAGGTGAATTTGGAGACTACTGGGAAGTCTGCAGTGTGCTCTAATGTTGTGACTCACTGGTGTCCTGCCGTGTCTGTCAGCACCAGCTCGTATCAGTCACTCCTGTCCACTGCTTATTTCCTCATAAGAAAAAGATTAATTCAGCAGATTATCCTGGTTCAATAAAGTACTACTGTGAACCAGTAATTGGGAAAGTTTAAGCCTTGTCCTGGACAAATTGATATAGACTCCGAACATGTTCTACACAGATAGGTCTAGGCTGGACATATGATAGTTTTCATAGTCATGATGTGGAGGATTACTTGTTAGTTTACAGGATATAGTTTTAATCCAACAGAAGTCCTTTTCACAGTGTGTTCCTCGCCTGGTTGTGTGGTGTGGTCATGACTGTTCACAGTGTTCCTCCACCTGGTTGTGTGTTGTGGTCATGACAGTTCACTGTTTCTCCACCTGGTTTTGTGTTTTGGTCATGACTGTTCACAGTGTTCCTCCACCTGGTTGTCTGGTGTGGTCATGACTGTTCACAGTGTTCCTCCACCTGGTTGTGTGTTGTGGTCATGACAGTTCACAGTGTTTCTCCACCTGGTTTTGTGTTTTGGTCATGACTGTTCACAGTGTTCCTCCACCTGGTTGTGTGTTGTGGTCATGACTGTTCACAGTGTCTCTCCACCTGGTTGTGTGTTATGGTCATGACTATTCAGTGTGTTCCTCCTTTGGTTGTGTGGTGTGGACATGACTGTTCACAGTGTTCTTCCACTTGGTTGTGTGTTGTGGTAAAGACAGTTCACAGTGTTCCTCCTCTGGTTGTGTGGTGTAGTCATGACTGTTCACAGTGTGCTCCTCCTCTGGTTGTGTGGTGTGGTCATGACTGTTCACATTGTTCCTCCTCTGGTTGTGTGGTGTGGTCATGACTGTTCACAGTGTTCCTCCTCTGGTTGTGTGGTGTGGTCATTACTGTTCAGAGTGTGTTCCTCCTCTGGTTTTGTGTTGTTTTTTTGACTGTTCACAGTGTTCCTTCTCTGGTTGTGTGGTCATGACTGTGTGTTCCATTGCTCTGGAAAAAGACGGTGTGGTTGTTTCAAGGAGCACAATTGATGATTCTTGAACAAAAATGAGCTGCATGGTCGAGTTGCCAGAAAGAAGCCTTTACTGCGCCAATAACACAAAAAAGCCCAGTTACAATATACTCGACAACACATTGACACACCTTACAGCTTCTGGCACACTGTAATTTGGAATGACGAGACCAAAATAGAGCTTTATGGTCACAACCATAAACGCTATGTTTGGAGAAGTGTCAACAAGGCCAATAGTGAACAGAATACCATCCCCACTGTTGGTGTTGGCTCACTGATGTTTTGGAGGTGTGTGAGCTCTAAAGGCACGGTGAATCTGGTGAAAATTGATGGCAAGATGAATGCAGCATGTTATCAGAAAATACTGGCAGACAATTTGCATTCTTCTGCATGAAAGCTGCGCATGGGACGCTCTTGGACTTTCCAGCATGACAATGATCCTAAGCACAAGGCCAAGTTGACCCTCCAGTGGTTACAGCAGAAAAAGGTGAAGATTCTGGAGTGGCCATCACAGTCTCCTGACCATAATATCATCGAGATCTCAAACATGCGGTTCATGCAAGACGACCAAAGACTTTGCATGACCTGGAGGCATTTTGCAAAGACGAATGGGCAGCTATACCATCTGCAAGAATTTGGGGCCTCATAGACAACTATTACAAAAGACTGCACGCTGTCATTGATGCTGAAGGGGGCAATACACAGTATTACGAACTAAGGATATGCAGACTTTTGAACAGGGGTCAGTTCATTTTTTTCTTTGTTGCCATGTTTTGTTTTATGATTGTGCCATTCTGTTATGACCTACAGTTGAATGTGAATCCCATAATAAATAAAGGACATGTGTTTTCCCTGCTCACTCATGTTTTCTTTACAAATAATACATTTATTATCAATTCTCCAAGGGTGCAAACTTTGAGCACAACTGTAACTTTAAAGTGCAATGGGCTATGCCCGTTAGTAATACGTGTTATGTCTGTCACTGTTTTCAGACTGGTTAGGACACATTTTGCAGAGAGTTGTTCTATATGCTAGTGAACACTGTTGGAGCTCCAACCTGGAAGAGTATTTGGTTGGTTTGAGGATATTTAAAGCTTCACTGACTTAAACCACACTATTTAGTTATTTTCTATTGTGGACTACCTCAGGATTCCTCAGGGTTAATATTAATTTACTAATATACATTTTCTCAATAAATTAGGTTCAACAAATGTTATGGAAATTAAAATACTGTTCATATTACAGAGAAAATGGTTAAGCTTCATATGAAACAAATGTATGCTTTGAAGCACCTACAGATGAAACGTGGAATCAACTTTAATTATTATTTCTCAATTACGCTATTATGTAGAAATATATGCCAACAATCTTTCCTCAATTGAATCAGTTTAACAGGAACCTTTCATTTACAGATTGGAATGCTTCCTGATTTTGTCAAAAAGCATTTGTGATACATATGTGAAAAGCAAATCAGCAATCAGATCCAGAAAAATCGGAGAACCCAAAAATGATGTTTAGGTTCCTCTGGCATTGTGTGTGATTGGTATATATGACTTCAGTCATACCTGTGGATGTATCAACTGATCTAACGGATACACAACACCGGTGGGTTTGCTAGCATGAGCTTGTGTTTCTGTGTGTGTGTGTGACTGTTGTGATAAACAGTGTCATATTGCTAGGCTGTGTGCTGACACAGCTCTAAGAGCTACACGTCGCACCTGGTGTGTGAGAAGAATTCAGCAGCTGTTGTTGCTCCAATGTTAGCAACAGAACACACATAAACATACATACATTTACATATATACCGTAAATACATGCATACATTTACGGTACATACTGTACATACTTCATACGTACCGTACACACACACACACATATATATATATATATATACATAATATGGCGCGAGCGGCCCTCGTCTGCATCAGCGTCGCACCAAAACTACCGGAAAGGAAAATGCTGGAACAGTCCGGAGGCAGCCAGCAGGGCCATCAGGACCATGTCTTAGCGAGTATATTAAGGCCCTAGGGGAGCAGCTCTGGGCCGAGGCAGAAAAAAAAGAAGGCAGGAAGAACACGACACCAAGTGCAATTGCCTTCAACACTGCTCTGCCCAAGCACAGAAGAAGGTGTAGGAGGAGGAAGACAGCCAGGTGGCGACGAGTGCAAAGGCCTACCACCTATACCATAAAACCGCCACGGTGAAGCTGCCCGAGACGCCACACCAAGTCCCAGCGGTTTGGATGTCAGTTATGAGTTTTTTTCCCCAGTTCCACTGGGTGTTCTGTTAATAAAACTCCCTCCCTCAAGCTTTCCAGATCCTAGTATGCATAGAGACACAACCCCTAAATGCACACCTGAAATTAAGCATGAGGTGCAATGCTGAGATGTGAACAGTTTGTTACTCGGTACATAATGTCTTGGGACTGCTCAGCCACGGACAGTCTTTATTTCTAAAATCCTGCGGGTGTGAAATATTAAACATTTCTAAATCATTTTGAGTTGCTTTAGACAAGGATGCTGAGAACAACCGTTAACTTGTAGGTAGGCACTTTTATTGAGCCGTTCCAAATGAAGTTTGTTCCACCTAACTTGTTTATGTGGTGTCATTGTTTTTTTTTTAATCAGGCCTAAAGTGTCAAGGTTTGAACCAGTACACACCAGCAGCCTCTGGTATTACAGCAAGGGAAGTCACACATTGTCCCTACCAGTTTAAACAAGACGGGAGAGATGAAAGCGCAACCTTATACATCCCGCAAACTACAAAGTTTGAAATAAGAGTAACTTGACATTTTGTCAAGATAAAATATATGTGTAATGAAGGAAATGGAAGGACTGCCAAGATTGTTGAAATGTGAGATAAGGAATCTAAGTTGTGAACTGGCACAGCTTCTGTCACTCCCGTGACTCCATCTGATGAAAGGTGACGCTTATAGGGCATTATCGCAGGCTCCCAATAGAGGTTATCTAATCAGCTTTCACAGAGTTCACACAGCCTGAAGGTGAAGTTCTCAAGACGCCAGTGGTTCAACACGGTAGATTACTCTGTCCAAGGTCTTTCTGAAGACCACAGTTTAACATAAAGTAATATTTCTCAATTGTCATCAAAGCTATTTTTCACATTGTGCTAGATATTTAAATGAAGGAGAGCTGTATTCACACTGCATCCTGACTCATACATGTTTGTGGGGAGGAGGAAGGTGAAAGGCAAAGCTTCCCCCCGAGTCTGAGATGGATAGACCCCCTATTATCCTCTTCCAAAGCAGCCTCCCGTCCTCCTCTGAGTGTGGCCTCATAATTGAACCTTTGTGCTGTGTGTGAATTCTGCGCCTGGTCACAATTTCCCAGACTGTGCCCGGCCACCAAACAGACAGGGTTTGTGTGTAGACATACACACCCATACCAGTGCCCACTTGCGGCTCATTCAGAGAAACTGCACAATGATTCTTAGCCTTAAGCTTTTTTAGAAAGGGGGAGAACACCGTAACCCAACAATCCATTGTCAGGCTGTTGTTTACTTTTTTGATGTAACTCATGTAATAAACGGCATTGCTCTGTCAGAAATGACATTATCAAGGCAACCACAATCAGTAACTTTCTTGCAGCTTTACATCATGTTCTGGTCAGAAAAAGGAAAGCACTCCCTGTTCTTTTAGGAGTACATGATATTCTGGAACCCTTCACAGCCCACTCCCTCCCTCCAGTCCTCCATTCTTACTGTCACTCATTTGTTCATCCGCTCACTTGCTCTTTAT
This sequence comes from Esox masquinongy, assembly GCA_016801175.1. Classification (NCBI taxonomy): domain Eukaryota; kingdom Metazoa; phylum Chordata; class Actinopteri; order Esociformes; family Esocidae; genus Esox; species Esox masquinongy. The sequence goes on from JACXGI010001629.1 coordinate 14,316, forward strand.
CGTCAAACACATCCAATCATTCATGCCCTATTGACTAACTCATTCATATATAATTCATTTCACTTATTCGTAGTCCCTCCCCCGTCTGTCTCTCTGTCTGTCACATATCTCTCAGGGTGAGGAGATAACGGGTTGGGCTGTGAAGCCTTGTTTCATCTTGACACTCTTGGTCGTCAGCAAAGATCTAATGTGATCCCTATCTTTAGACTGCCGCATATCACGTTACGCCGCCAGAGAAACGAGAAAGCAATCTGTTGAGACTGATGATACTTTACATTTGTATTAAGTGTCTTTTCACTGAACTTTAATTAAAACAGTTTGAAACATTTTGTTACAAACGTGACTGTGTGTGTGTGTGTGTGTGTGTGTGTGTGTGTGTGTGTGTGCGTGTGTGCGTGTGTGCGTCATGGCATGATAGGGAACAGCTTTCCTGTTTTTGGGTGAGACAGTGTTTTCCTGTCTTAGTTTCCCAGCAGCACAGTCAGATGCTGCAATTCCCTGACACTACAGCTCAAAGCAAATGCTATGATGGATCGTGACAGGGATTTCCTTCAAATCAATAGTCATGCCTTAGTACTGGCGTGTAGCTGGCACATCTGCTACTGCTAACAGGTGCTGTGGAACGACACAATGTCATGAGAACATGGAAGCTGCCAGAACTGGGCTGGCCAGATGCGTTCTACAGCCATGTTCAGCTGCATAAAGAATCTGTGTGTCAAACCAAGCAAAGCCATAAAACTGCCCCTGCACAGAGAGGGTACAATAAGTCAGCGACCATGGGCAGATCTATCCTAGAGGCCTCGGCGTGAACAGAGACCATGGGTTAAAGCAGATCAGTCTTAGAGACCTCTTAAACAGAGACCATGGGTTAAAGTAGATCAGTCTTAGAGACCTCTTAAACAGAGACCGTGGGTTAAAGTAGATCAGTCTTAGAGACCTCTTAAACCGAGACCGTGTGTTAAAGTAGATCAGTTTTAGAGACCTCTTAAACAGAGACCATGGGTTAAAGTAGATCAGTCTTAGAGACCTCTTAATAAACAGAGACCATGGGTTAAAGTAAATCAGTCTTAGAGACCTGTTAAACAGAGACCATGGGTTAAAGTAGATCAGTCTTAGACACCTCTTAATAAACAGAGATCATAGGTAACAGTAGATCAGTCTTAGAGTCCTCTTAATAAACAGAGAACATGGGCTAAGCAATCTATACACACACAAAAACACACACAATCTACACACATTAATAAATATATATACACACACACAAATGTACATAAATACACATGGTAATACATATCTATTATACATGCATTAATACACAATACAATAGCATAAATTTTTTAAAGTTACTTCCTGTTCCTGTAACATCATTTGATTTGCCCAGGAGACACAAATTCATCCAATATAAAGTTACTTGGAGTTAGGAGATGTTAAAATATACCGCTGACATAAGATTTGTACTGTACAGTATTTATTGCAGAATGTCAGTTGAAAATAGATTTCATTTCAGTGTATGACAGATAGAGGTGGAGGTATAAACATGTTTTTATGTTAAGTTTTCTACGTGTGTGTTGGTTGGGTGTGTTTTTAGAGGGGGTAAGCTCCAGTAGAGGGGAACATAACTGAAGGGACACTTCAACCAGACATGTTTGTTTTTCACATTCTGGCTGTATTGACATAGCTGTTCCTTCGTTCCGGCCAGCCCTGTCCTTTCACAAACATATCCAGGTGCATGTTGGGAGCCCAACAGCCCAGCCACCATGTTTCTGCAAGCCTTCAGCACCGCAACAGACCCGCGGGAAAGCATCATTTTCAACACTTCACCTCGGGGAGTATGGAGGGAGAGCTAGGGGTAGGAATGTGTGTCTCCTTAGGCGCAATACGTTCCTCACACAGGGAGAAGACAGGGGGAGTATGTAGAAAGATAACTCCAAAGGAGAGGTTATCCTTTTACAAACTGGACTTCTCCGTGTGATTTAACGACCGAGCTCGATGTGGAACAGCTGCGGTGGTTTTCACAGTACACCACAAATTGGTTGTTTCCCAAAACTTGGAAGACCGACATACTGAGCAAATCCTCTTTGTTAATTGTCTTTTTTTTTGGTGCCAGAAATGTGGTGTGATATTTCACTTAGAGGAAAGACGTGTTAAGTGCAGCTGTTGTTCGCCGCTTTAAAGGCCCAGCTGGCACTACGTATCCTCAGCCCTCCAGCACCTCAGATCCAGTTTACTGTAATGCGCGAGTAGGCCTGATGTCATCATGCACGGTCACGTTCACAATTTAACAGGGTCTTACGTAACGAGAGAAAGACTAACTGCGTAGACGTGAAGACAATTTGGTGTATTTTAAGTTGCACTTTTACTTGTGAAATGATACCGACACCTACTGTCGTGGATCGTTTCGCGGACATGAATTCAACTAAAAACAAATAAGTACCGGGCGATCTGGTCCGGTGCACTGGCGCGAGGCTGGTGAAAGAGGGGGCGAGGTTGGGGGGGGGGGTGTTGGTCCTGTCCCCTGGGCTGCGGTGGTGTGATGATCCGTGCTCGTTCCTCCCCAGCTGAAAGAGAGCACAGCGAGCCCCAGCTGCTTCTCCTTATCAGATCAGGCGTCCACTTCAATTTGCAATTCTAATGAAAATCAGACACCTGCACTGCCAACGATCACCCCCTCTGTGGATCTCTGCCACAACAATGGGAAAAAGAGGAAAGGAGGAAAGAAACGGAGATGGGGGAAAGAAGAAGATAGCGAGGGAGGAGAAAAGCAGAGAGCCTCCATGTCTGTCGGACAGAAGGAGGAGGAGGAGGAGTGTCTGGTTACCACTGGCCCAGCAGATTGGATTGTCAGATGGGCCAGAGAGGGTGGAGAAGAAAGTCTCCCTTTCATTCGGGGTGCCGTGACAGAGGTCTTCTCACATGGTGAAAGAATCAGGAGATGATGTTGGCTGTGAGCAAGGGTGGCGGGAGGACCTGATGACCCCCCCAGGAGGTCTGACAGGGGGGTTATCCTACCTCTCCTACCCCTTCACCTGCATAAGAGCCACTGGGCCCAGGGGACCTAAGCTTTGTCTAAGGCCTTCATAACAGACTATGGGCTGGATTCATTGAATCGATCCTACTGGATGTGAGTCCCCACTGATGCGAATCCAAATGGTTCATTTCACACCTTTTATATACCTACCAGCACATCCATCCACCTCAATCCGTATCAGATGGGAATGATATTCCCATACGTGGCCCTATGAGTCAGAGCCAACAGAATATCACTAACACAAAACGGCTCCATTAACAACCAAGCCACGAACAAGAGGAGGAGGATGTCAGAGCGATCCTATCAGTCCATCACGGAGACCCTCACGGACAAAAGCAGGGGCTCTCTCTTTCACTGTGGCCTAGATGTGGCCATGTCTAGACGTTAGCTGGGACAACACAGTGCTGTTTCCCTGTGCTGCACATACGAGGAATTGGACAAAGAGGTCTTGATAGAGGTGTATGGAAATGCCAGTCAGTCTCAGAGGGCTCAGTGCTGATCTCACCTCGGCCAGCGGGCCACAGAGTCACAAGGTCCACTTAATCTCGGCTAGTATGAAGCCACATTCAAATTTTCATACAACCACTAAAACGACAGCAGACCACCTGGTTTTACTGACGTCTATTCATGTTGAAATATTCTGCAGGGATGTTGTCATGTAATAAATAGCAAAAGCTCATTAAAAAGTGTTTAACTAAATTAACAAAATCATAGTTTGTGTGCAGTGTGCTTTAGGCTCGGTAGGGAATTTTTACCCCCTAAAAATGTCCAAACGTCACAAGGGCCACTTCTTCCCCTACCCAACCACCCACTACCCCCTCACACTGTCCATCAACATGACACCTCTCCTCTGGTTCAGGGGGGGGGGGCAGAGAAAAACGTGCTCTCCATGTGTGGGCTATGTATATAAAAAAAAACATCATACACCTGTTTCTCCCAATGTCCCCCAGCCCCTCTCCTTCCCAGCAGCCCTGGGAACACTGTCAGCCCATAATCCTGATGAGCGAGGACAGCAGTATTGTCACCCATTTAGGGGGTGGCGGGGACACATAGCTCACCCCTTAACACACGGCCAGAGAGGGAGGCGCTGGCCACGGGCCTCTACGCCAGGTGGCGTGACGGATGAGCTCCCCGCTGCCAAAACAAACCCGTCCGGGGCAAGGTGGGGCTGGGTGGGGCAGCCAGAGGAGGGTGAAGCAGGGCACCGGGAGATTAGTGGGCCACAGTCCTGCCCTTTAGACGGAGGATTGAGGACAAGCCGCAGAACAAGGTCATACCACCGGATGATTAATCGTGCCATTAAATGGTGACGAGGCAAAGTGTTGAATGAACTCTGCAGCTAAATAAACCTGTATACAGTTGCTTTACCATTAATAGTTAGCAGTCAGAAAACGGACAAATAGTGGGAAAAATATGTTAGACCCCCCCCCTAATCAGAAAGAAGATTCCCAAAAGTATAGAAATAGCAAATCACATTGTAACAGAACTTGTGAGTCAGACATTGCCCAGAACATGTGCACAGGAAGTCAGAGGTATTCTGGTTACACAACAGAAAGTGGATACGGCTTGTTCACTATAGCCAGGCCATTATGATAGCGATGATAGAAGAGTCCAGTCTCTAGGTGGACAGGTCATAATAACCCAGACATTCATTGTGGACGCAGGCATGTTTGCAGGGCATAAGCAGGACTATAATCACGAACACATCTGGAGAGAAAAAAAAACGTAACAGTTGTCATAGCAACAGCATGCAGTGGGAACAGGGGTGAGGTTAGGGGCTGATGGGGTGAAACTAAAGTACTTGGCAAAGAGGGATTGGGGTGAAAGGTCAGTTGTTAGTCTGTGGTTTAGATTAAGCGGGTCCGGGGGACCGAACGGCCAGTGGTTGTCTGTCTGTCTTTCTGTCTGGTGTTCAGCTGGCTCGGTCAGTAACCAGGGCCAGAGATGGATCAGATGAGAGCTTTGACATGAGCTCATGGAGGGAACATTGTACTCTGGCTGTAGTACTGCTGCAGGGCTGTTGTCGTCTGGGGAAGCAGGAATGAGAATTGCAGGTGCCTTCATAACTTCCTGTTCCCCAGACCTGGCCTCCCGTGAGCTCCCAGCAGGCCTCGGCCTTCAGCTCAGCCAAAGCTATAAAGACCTAGTTTATGTTTCTCTTTCTGTGGTGTCTGTCTCTCTCTCTCTCTCTCTCTCTCTCTGTGTATTTCTCTCTCGTTGCTTTTAATTTTGTATTTGTTTTTCTACCCCTCACTGTCTTTCTGTCTTCATGTGTGCCTACCTCTTCTGTTTATTCCTTACTTTGTCCCTCTCTTTCACTCCCTCTTTTTCTCTACTCCCTCACACTCTCTTTCTCCCCCCATCTCTCCCTCTGACCTGTGTATTTATCTTAACAGTGCTGTTTCAAAGCTAGCCCAGTGAGTGAGCCAGCAGTACTTCAACAGTAAACATGATCCATTGCTCCTTCACTGATTCTCTGCTTTGGAATGTCTGATAGAAGGTCAGAGGTCGGCCTGAAGTATGCCTTGGCAGGGCAAGAGGGACATAGCCACCTGGTCATCTGTGTTAATTATAAATGAGGCATCCATGAGGGGAAGATGAGCTGGACAGCTGTCTCTCCGGACGCTCCCAGCCTCCTTCAACACCACCCCTTCCCAACCACAGCTCATAAGCACGGGTTGCTCCGCCGAGCGCCGGATCCCAGGGGCCTGTCATGGCTGAAAAGCCCTCAGCTGCAACCAGGTGAAACTGGGGAAAAGTTCACCAGGCTCCAGAGCCAAACATCCCTTCTCACTGGGAGACTCCATCCAACATAAAATATTGAATCTGTTTCCTGGATTTTGGTCATGTTCTGGTGGACTCCTAACAGTTCGGACAGGAAATGGAAAATGCCCGAGGATTGGAGAAGTCAGAAGAATAGAGCAGAAGTGAAATTACCGGTCCTTAGAAAGTTGTCCAATGATGAAATTGATTTGACAAGTAAAACAGTTAAGATGAAACAGTTAAGATGAAACTCTCAAAAAATTGTCATCGAAAGGCAGAAGCAATGTGAGCCACAGCTGTATACCTCAACCCTAGAATACAGTGACTGGTAAAGGCGTTCATAACAGGCCTAACACTCAATTCAAATAGCAATTTGTCATCGCCTCCTCTGAGCTGTCCCCAAGGGGCCCTGAGCTAATAGGAGTCTTTCAGATTAATTGTGAAATAAGTGTTTCTTCCTGCGCTCACAGGAATCTGAACCCCCATAGGTGGGTCAGCCGGCAGGCAGGCAGACAGGCAGGCAAACAGGCAGAAAGAGAAGCAGACAGACAGACAGGCAGGCTGCATGATCAGCCGCTCTCCGAGGCAGCATGAGACAGATGCAAATGTAGTCGACTCTTTTCAACAGGAAGTCAGAAAGAAACATCAGCAGAATGCAGAAAGCAGGACCCGACAGGTTAAACCTTCCTTAACGGCCATACATTTACCCAGATGGGATTCTGTCAGGATAGATCACATGACACACAAGTATGATTCCATCCTGCACTCTATCACGTGATATATCATTTTCTTCACACATATTGTTGTCGTATATTTCATTGTGAAGGGATAACAAGAGCAGCACTTTGCATTGCTTAATGAACACATTTTATGGGTGTATTAAGTCATCTAAGAATTCCTGAATATGAAAACAGTTCTCGGGACACTAGTATGACTAATGTCCTTCTTCTCTGGCAAATGTAAAGACTCAAGGAGCAACAGCCATATTTTGGCCAGTTCTCAGATATTGTCCATTCTTGCAGAACAGCAAAGTATGAAAGGATAGTACTGTATATGAATGAGGTGTCCCTGGAAAAGCCATCTCTACAAACTGGGGGAGTATCCCAAGCAGAGAAGAAGGCTGTCTTTTCACTTAGGAAACACATAAGAATCAAACAGAATGGCTCCCTTGGTACCCATAGCTGAGATAGCAGAGACTGTAAAAGTAGATGTTGGAAATAAACACAGAAAACTCTAATCCAAAATGAATAAAATAAAATGCTGACATCAAAAATATCATGTCCTCCTCCAGAAATCAGCCTAATAACATATTGGTCCATATTATCCAGCAGGTATGCTTTTTAAAAATAAGCACTATTCCCTGTAGCCAGATGCGGATCAGGTTGCTAGTCACTGACAGTGATATCTCCATGTCAAGGATTTACTGTTACAGTGGCCCTAAGTCCTATCTGTTACACCTGACCAGTGTTACAAATAGTGTTCCAATTATAGGAAACTAAACAGGGGTGGTTAACCTAGTCGGAGGTCTGAGTTCAACAGGGTGGTTAACCTGGTTGGTGGCCTCAGGTCTTCCGCCACCCAGGCCATGGTGGTGGAAACAAGAAGTGTTTCCATTTCTCACAAAAACTGCGAAGAATGACATCCCTGGATAATAACACCAGAAAGCTTATCAACTTGCCAACTACCCCAGATTACCTCAGTACAATGATTAAACCTGTATATAGCCAAGCTATTGTAAGTCATTACTGTTGTACATGTTCCCTGTGTTACAATTTGGCTTTGCATTTATTCACATTGTCTATACCTCTGTTTTTCTTACCTTTTATTAAACATCTCACTGTTAGTCCATGTCTGACAATTACAGTTTTTTATTATTGGATTTAATTTGAATGATTTAGTCTTTCGTGAAGCACTGTTGATCTCAGACACTATATTTCACCAAAGAAAGCTTCTGAAAAGACCACTGTCCATTAGCATTGGTCACTGACAAAGATAGGAATTCAAAATATAACCAACAAAAAAAACGCCTCAAAGTCTTCAACAATAGCAAGATCGTCACGGCAACTGGTTGATTGTGGTGTGCGTGTATTGACCTTCTTAGGCTGATATGTCAGCATTTCTGTTTTGACCGAATTCTGCTCCCTTTTCTAGTCAGGTTTGCACACCCATATCTGTCACATGATGACTATCAGACACAACCAACCCACTGCACCAGAGAAAACCAATCAATTACAACAATTTGAAATATGGAAACTGTCAGTCGTATGCTGGCAAATCATCTGATTTAATAAACTACAGTGGCATTTTTTTGAGCCCCCTGCCAGCTGGAGCCCCTGGACCTAGCCCCAGGATGGCCTGTGTGTTAAAACACCCCTGGTGTCAGATGCTTTCTGAGGTGTATTCCCCTGATGTGTTTGGAAGGGGTGTAGTGCAGTGCCTGGACATGCCTGTTTCTCTATGTGTGGGACTCAGTCGGGAGTACCTGGTGAGGAATGTTCTTCTTTCCGTTACTCATAACTAAACTACAACTACGATGGGTGTCGATGATTTTGCTGTTGATTGCTCAAGTTGTTGGCTCAGGAAAATAAAAGGTGGACATGGATTTATTTATAATCGTGAATGTGACTAATGAAAGGTGCAGCGTCCATGTCTCCCATGTCTATCTAGACAAGTCTATCTGGACCTGAAGTCCCCAAAAAGGTGGGGAAAACGTAGAATCGCCCCTAAAATTAGAATTGGGGTTACTTTTAGGTTTAGTTATTATCATTAAGGTTAGGGTTCCACTAAGATTAGAGTTAGATTTAGGGCTAGAGAATAGGGGGAAAGGATTTCTGCTTCAGAAATAGGTTATATATTTAAGAGACGAACGACACAGCAACCAAACAATCTGGTATGTAACAACAACACTGAGACATCTTCTCACACACTTCTGCCTTTGACAAACGGTGATGTTACCTGTCACTCAAGAAGGGACTTAACCAAAACTGCTCTCTGAGAAATCTGATTAGGTCAGTCTGAGAGCATTTTAGCTAAATCACTAAAATAAATAACCTGCTGTTATTTCATGGTTGAAACCCCTGTCAACAGCCCTCAGAGTTGGGCCACGCAAGATAGATGTGATGGTGCATGTGTAGCGAGTGCGTAAAAGTGTGGCAAAAAGGAAAATGAAACAAAATGAATGTTAGTAGTTCTCTAAGGATTTTTTATATGTTATTTCTGAATTATAATAACAGCACCAACACGGCATCAAACGACAAATAATCATCTATGAGGTGCGGTGGTGAACAACAGAATATAAACACAACTAAACAGTGATTGGAAACAGGTGCGTCCTCGGGATGCGCTGCTGCCATCACTCTCCTGCCAGTGGTCAGTACACCGGTGAGGTGGAACGCCGGAGAGGAAGGGGCCGCGGTGCCACATGGAGCAGACGTTACAATATAATTCACTGCTCACGTTCACCAATGCACACTGAAAATGTACATTTTTTTCTAAAACAACACGTTAAAGTATTCAATTCAATGTATTCAATTCAATGCAGCGCATGATGTTGTATGCATTTGTGTAACCCAGTGAAGAAGTCATAGATTTGTCTCTGGCCCTTTCGCTGAATCACTGACCTCTCTGTGTGACCTCTGTTCAACATTCATCCAAAGCCAACCAAAACTGTCCATCAACTGGATGTTGAATTAGTCACTGCTGGGATGGATGGAGAGGAAAAGATAGTGATCGAGGGCAAGCGTCCAGAGCAGGGAGGAGGACGCGGGGATCAGGTGTGAACTTGGATCGGAGATCGAATGGTGTTTGGCTTGGAGCTTGAGGAAGTATCGTATGTGACACCTTCATGTGAGAAGGTTACTCTGGGCTGTGTCAGTCTCTTGGTACAGTCCCAAGAAAATGCTGACTGGCACACATACACCCGCACATGTACACACATGCACGCACGCACACACACGCACGCACGCACACACACACACACATTGATTAATCTTTACAGGCTACCATAAACAGCAGATATCAATGGCTGAGTGATAAATTGAACCCAAACAAAGCTCAGCAGTCCACCATGACTTCCTCTCACAGGGGCCTGGGGTGACAACATTCAGCCACATAACAACAGTGCCTTTGGAAAGTATTGACACCTCTTCACTTTCTCCACATTGTGTTGTGTTATAGAATACATTCATAATGAATTAAAAAAAATGTTTTGCCATTAATCAAAGACGACATGAAAATGAAACTATTAGTCCTGAATGCGAACTGCTACGTCTTATCACCTGGCTGATACCATCGCTATGGTGAAGGGATCCTGCTATGGGGATGCTTCTCAGAATTGAGGGATGGATGAACGGAGCAGAATACCAACCATGGAAAGGTCCCTGAAGAAAACCTAAACCGGAGGGCACAAGACATTAGTTTGGGATGAAGACTAATCTTTCAGCATGTCAACAACCCAAATCACATCAAGTGGCTTAGACACCAGTCTGTGAAGGTCCGTGGGTGACCCAGCCAACGTCCAGGCTTGAACCTCATTGAAAATCTGTTAGGAGACCAGAGGATGGCAGTTCACCAACACTCCCGATCCAAGCTTGAGAGGTTCTTTAAGGAAGAATGGGAGAAAGTGCTCAAATACAGGTGTGCAAAGCTGGTAGAGGAATACCATAGCAGACTTGAAGATGTGATAACTGCCTAATGAGCTTACACCAAGTCCTGAATAAAAGGTCTGAAAACCTGTTTAAATGAAATATTTTTTATTTACCATAAATTACCACCATTTTTAAAAAACATGTTTTTGTTTTGTGATAATGGAGTATTGTGTGTAGATTGATGGCACATTTTGTTTAATCAATTATAAATTAGGTCTGCATCACAGAAAAAGAAAGTGCAGGTGCTGTATGTCTCAGTCCTGCATTCATCCACCTCCATGGCAAAGCAACTCAATCAAATTTCAATTGTATATTGATTGGGATTTTTAAAACATGTTATCCAGTAAGTCGACTGGCAACACGTTCTCCTTAACAGCAATAGCCTGGAAGCAATTAGAGATCAATTGTATTACTCAGGGACAGAACAACGGTGTTTCACCGTGCCAGCTCAGGCATGTAACCATTGTTTACAGGTTAGACGCTATAACCACTAAGGAACCATTAGAATCTGCCTTCCCAAGAAGAGGAGATACATTAAATTATAGCAATGGCCCGTGGTACATGGCCAATATCCACTGCTAATAGTTGTGTCCAGGTGCTCATATACTGTATGTCCTCTTTTTGTTTATTCCATACTGTAGGCCTGTACAGGAGTAGTTCTAATCATTGAATAGCTTATGTTTGCAGTGTTTGCAGTTTGCTTTTGACTGAGGCAGGGTGAGATGTGATCCAGATATACCTCCGTGGCACCGTGGAGCAGCTCAGCTCTATTCCAGCTGGACCAAACAGGATGATTGACAACGCTAGGCTGAATTATTCATCTGTTCCTTGGTGTCTGAAGGTCACAAGATGATCTGCTTGGGCTGCCCACGGCGCAGGGGAGAGGTGGCACTGTCATCAAATATTTATTTACTCTCCAAATACACTCTCAAAATACCCCCTGCTAAACACATCACAAAGTTCCTCGCTCAACCACTCAATGGACTAGAAGTGGCGGAGGTCCGCTTGGGGCCGATTTATGCTGCTGTGTGCATGTTTTTCGCGAGTGCCTGTCTGTATGTTTGATAGTTTGTTTTGTTAGTCTGTTGTCTCTTGATTGTCAAAGGCGTTATGAACTCAGAACTGTTTTACCAGCTGGTAAATTGCAGCACTGGATGTCGTCCTTGACTGAGACATCCATGCAGACGGTGTGAGCCAAAACCCATAACATCATCCGTCATCAGCCAATGGTGCGAGACAAAAAAAACACACAAAACCCATAACATCATCTGTTATCAGTTAATCATTCAAGGCAAAGTCACAGACAGGCAAACCTATAACTACACGTTATCACCTGATGGTACGAGAAAAAAACAGACACACAAACCCATAACTTCATCCGTTATCGGCTAATGGTGTAAGACAAAGACACAAAATCCATAACATCATCCGATATCAACTGACGGTACGAAACAAAGAGTAACGCACAAAGCCATAGCTTCATCTCTTATCAGCTAAGGCTGCAAGAAAAAGACACAGAAATACTCTGAATATGTCAACGTGTTGGTGTTGAGCAGGGAGGTCCATACTACAGATCTGATGTTTGTATGATGAATCATCAGGTATCACCTAATACCGTCCTGCTTCATCATGCTTCTCCTGGCTCCTGTCTCAGTGTAACTCATTCACACACACACACACACACACACACACACACACACACACACACACACAGAGGCACTGGTGTTGTCTCATTTGGTGTTTGGCAGCAATCTGATCAACATGTCTCGCTCTGTAGAAGCTGGTTGTCTGGTTGTGTCGGTGTCAGTGTGTGTGTGTGTGTGTGTGTGTGTGTTTGTATAAGTTGCCAGATTGTGTAGATGTGACAGAGTTATTAAGCATTGAAGCTTAATGCACTAGCTGGTGTTGTCTTACATTGAAAGGAAAACCTGTCAGGTTTTGATTTGGGGATCTGCTTAAAGAGCAAATGCATACATACATTCACATGCATACACACATACACATGAGTGAGTGACTGTGTGTGTGTGTTTGTGTGTGTGTGTGTGTGTGTGTGTGTGCTCCTGTTGGAAATTAGAGCCAGTTTCAAAGTAGAGCTGGTATCTAATGTGTGTTTATTTTCTTAGCAACAGGTTCTGGGAGCTCATACATAGTATCTTAACCACCGTATTTGTGCTGAGAGATGGGATGGTGAGAGAGTGGTGAGTCAGACAGCATTACTTGAAATGGGTGGAATTTTGTTCATTGTACTAAACTAAAAGCATTGAGTTCAGTTTGTGTCCATGTTGTTTGTGTATTAGAGCCTGCCTGTTTTTATCTGTATTAGTTTATACGTGCCGGTGCATATTCAAAAGTTTTTTCCCCATCTATCTTTCTGAGCTACAGGACCGGTGAGCGCGTTTCATTGTGCCATGCCCCTTGAAGGCGGATGTGTTTCTAATTACACAGTTCATTAGGAGCCAGGGCCTGGAGGAGGGCTGTGGGTTGTACTGGACGGTCAGGTCTGCTCCAGGTGGCTCCTATTCCCCAACACTCTTCTAACTGCACCTCACTGAGTTCACTTCTGTAAATCGCTCTGGATAAGAGTGACCTGCTAAATGACTTAAGTATACCATTCTATTCATTGATCTTTAGGTCATCACTATCATTTTGGATTGAGTGTTGGCTCTATCTTGCACCAAACTCTGGTTCTGCATAGTTTAGAATACCAGATCTATACCACATAGTTCACACCTTCTATTCAAACTTGGCTTCAATAAACTTCAGTGTACACAATCACTCAACCATAATCTCATGTGATGTCGGTTATTTACACTTACTCCACCTTTGCAACATATTGATTATTCTTTTGTCAGACTAATCAGATGGAAATGAATTCGCTTGTGGTTTCATTGACTTTGGCAGTTGGGGTACAGGTGAATGTTGGAGTTTCACTTAAAAACTCAAACAAGTTTTGGAGGCAGGTCTGTTAATGTGATTGGCTGAATCAATGGAGAGGTCAGAGCTTACATTTGAAATGGGCTGAATGCTCTAAGTAGACATTTGACCAAGATTAGGGCTTGTCCTTACGTTAACACATAACTCTTACCCTAACATTAACCCTAACCTAACCCCAACTCTAACCCTTATCCTTATTGTTTTAGAATTTTAACTTAGATTAAGTGATTTCAGAGTTGGGCCCTAACTCCGCCCTCTTAGTTGTGTCTAAATTGTTCATTCATTTCGGCCTTCAGGGCAGATCTCTGTAACTGATACAACCAAACTGACACATAATGTTCTGCAAGCGTTATCTTTCTTAGAGCATTGTTGAGTGTGGTGGCCCTATGATTCTTTGCATACAACCTTCCCACAATATTCTAGGAATGGTGCAGGATATTTGCTTGGGATTGGGACATTCTGAGCACATTTAAAGTACTTGACAGAAAACAAAAACATTTTCTTGGAATTTCAATGCGTTTCCAAAAATGTTAAGCATGGGCTGTTTAACTAACTTCTTAGTCTAGGAACAAACAACTGGCATGCTCTCAAATATATTTATGAAAAAAAATATCTTCTGTTGTAATTTCAAGACTTTAGCCTTAGGAGCAATAACAACCAGCTAGCGTGGTATTCTGGCTAATGTTCTACAATACATGGTTGCTTCCTGACCCCCCTACTCTTTTCCCTGTACACCAACAGCTGCACCTCCAGTCACCACTCTGTCAAGCTCCTGAAGTTTGTGGATGACACCACCATCATCGGACTTATTTCTGATGGAGACGAGTCCGCCTACAGGTGGGAGATTGACCATGTGGTGTCCTGGTGCAGTCAGAACAACTTGGAGCTCAACGCCCTAAAGACAGTGGAGATGATAGTGGACTTCAGGAGAAACCCAGATGCCCTCCCCCCATCGCCCAGTCAACTCTGTGGAGTCCTTTTGCTGTCTGGGCACCACCATCGCCCAAGACCTCAAGTGGGAGCTGAACATCACCTCGCTTACAAAGAAAGCTCAGCAGAGGATGTACTTCCTCTGGCAGCTGAAAATGTTCAACCTGCCAAACACTATGATGGTGCACTTCTACAGAGTCCATCCTGACCTCCTCCATCACCGTCTGGTATGCTGCAGCCACTGCCAAGGACAAAGGCAGGCTGCAGCGCATCATCCGCTCTGCAGAGAGGGTGATTGGCTGCAATCTGCCGTCTCTATATGACCTAAACACCACTAGGACATGGAGGCGAGTGGCAATGATTGGGGCTGATCCCTCTCACCTTGGAAATGGACTATTAGGAACTCTCCCCTCTGGAATAGGGTTGAGGTCTATCAGGACCAAAACCTCTCGCCACAAGAACAATTTCCTACAGCAGTAGGCCTCATGAACATGCCCCTGGAACCAAACTGACAATAGCCCGCTCCCCAGATACACACACAAACCTCAACTGGACAAATTTATAACCCCTCCCCACATACACACACAACCCTCAACTGGACAAATTTATAACCCCTCCCCACATACACACACAACCCTCAACTGGACAAATTTATAACCCCTCCCCACATACACACACAACCCTCAACTGGACAAATATATAACCCCTCCCCACATATACACATAACCCTCGACTGGACAAATCTATAACCCCTTCCTACATACACACACAACCTCAACTGGACAATTCTTGCACCTCACATATCTTGTGGCATATTTTTTAGTTATTTTTAAATGCTCAGTGTACTGTCTTTATGTTCAGTCTACTATTCTTATTCTTATTTGTTTTTATTTCTTTTGTATAAATTGCTGCACCAACGGACCAGAAGAAATTCTAGTTTGTTGTGAAACTTATTTGGCAATAAAGCTCTTTCTGATTCTGGGGGGGGGTGGAGTGCTGGGCCAATAATCAAAATGTTGCTGGTTCGAAACCTTAAGCCATGAAGGTAACCAATCTGTCATTATACCCCTTTAACACTTTACAGTTTTCATTATACCCCTTTAAAACTTTACAGAGCAAACCAAGTAACAGACAAGTCATGAGCCAAAGACAACTCCCAAAAATACAAATAAAGAAACAGTTACTAGGTCTGAAGCTATCTTGCCTTGTCAAAATCTATAACACGGAAATGACTTGTATCAGCACTATGCAAGAAGAAAATCTATGGTTATTATGAGTTGTAGTGATGGACTCACAGGTGTTAAATTGCTGAGTGCCTCAGCTTCTTGGGGGAAGATTTTTTTGAACCAAAGAGACTTGACAAACACCGTAGCTCTACAGGGCAACTAAAGACAGGATCGGAGGTCACCCACAGCCACAGATGGGAGATGTTTTTTTTGTTGTTTTCGGAGCTCAACAGGTGAGCCAGAGAGACATCTCAAAACACATCACCCAGAAGATAAATGCACAGAGCGGGGCTCAATGTCAGGAATTTCCGCCACACACCAGCACTCACTCACCACACACGTCACAACAATCAGTGTTTACTCTTCACCTCCACATACGTGGACTCCTATTTTCTTTGTAGCTTTGTGGGTTGGGAAACTAAACCAATAACAGAAACTGGCCGAACAAAAAAAAAACAAAGAACAACCTTCGCCACCAAAATGGGTCAGTGTTTATGTTTGAGCGTCACGAGGTGACCGCGGGGAAAGTCGGAGCTGTAGTTGTGCTGAAGGGGCCTGGGGCCAGTTCAGCTGAGCTGCTGTCAGCAGGAACAAACCTCTGGGCAGGCCTATAGATGCTTGTCGGCAGAAAGAACATGCCCCTGCACACATTCCTTCCATCTGTTGTGTGGACGTGTCGTTCAGTGCAGCCCTTCTCAATAGAACATCACAGCTCATTTGCGTGGGATTTGTAGGCACACCTTTATTGATTGCGCAGAACTTCTGTGTTCTTTGCGGTTAATTAGAGATTATGCAAGGCAGCATGGTTCATTAGTGTCACACAGCCAGGAGTGTAGCACTGGAGCAAAGGGGATTTTGTCAGACTGGATTTTTGATTGACATTATTCTAATTGTAAACATACAGCGTTCCCCTACAGTGTCGCCATTCCGACCAACCACAGTTGTGACGCCCGCTGCCAGCTCACTCCCTCACCAGCCGCGCAAGACCACGCCCCCCATCACCGGAATTTTGAACACCTGTTGTCGATTGCACTTGTAATTTTCACCTGTGTATATATAGCACTTAGTTTTCGTTGTTTCTTTGTGAGGTATTGTTAGTTGTTGCTACTCTACTGAGCCTTTGTTTCTCCTTGACCTTCGGTTCTCTAACGATGACATTTTTGTCTCCTCTCGATGACGTTTCCTAGCCTACTCCTCTTGTTCCTTTGCCTGTTTTATGGTTTACCTGGTTTTGGACTTCCGCCTGTGTTTTTGACTACGACACTTTGATTCTGCGTTTGTTCCGTTGCCTTCATTAAATCGGAGCTCTGCGCTTGAATCCACTCTAGTCTCCCTGAGGTTCATTACAACAGTTTAGGAGTTCGACAGCAGTCGTCTGTGTCATGTGCGGTGTGTGAATGAAAAATATTGGGATCAAATCTGGGATCCCTCCCCCACACCACAGTCCACACAGATGTCCTGGGTAGTCTTCTCTCAAATAGCTTGCCAATAGAGATAATAATGTTTAAATGCGGCAGTTTAACGATAAATGAGTAATAGTAAATAATGACGGCTTTTCCCCATCTGTCTGCGTGGCACTCTGCAGCTGAGGCTGGTGAATGGGCCTCAGTGTTCTCACCACTCAGCAGTGGCTCGGAGGCAGTACTTATCTAAACATAATGGGGAGGTAAAGTCAAGAATTAAGGGGTTATCCAACTGTGTGATGGTCTTTATCTATCTGGAAGCCATGACCAACGGAGGTTGTTTAGAAATGTTTTTTCTTCTCAATGTTGAACAAGAAATATAAACATATGCAATATAATAAGTACTTTCAGGAGTCTGTCAACAAGAACAACTGTATGTGGTCGAGTCCCACTGAGTAGTTATATACTTTCCAGGTTGATTAAAACCAGGCTAAATGACATGCAGTACAACTACTGTCCAGGGATTGAAATACCAACTGGCAAAAACATAAAGTACTAAACCTGCCTCTTTAACTTATCTGAAGGAGAGAGATCTTCATGAGATGTTTTCTCTCTGCTTATTCTGGTGGGAGTATTCAGTCAAAAGGACTTCATTGTTTTTGGCAGATAAACTCATCCAACTCTTGAATAAGGTTTAAACTATGACGGACAAAGAGTCAGAATGCAATCAGCATGCATTGGGTTCTGAAGGCATGTCTGTTTCTATCATAGCTGTCACAGGAGTGTGAGTACAGGCCATTACAGTGTGTTTATGTCAAATACCAGTGATATTCAACCTACAACCACACTCAGCCACCACACACAGGGAGGAAATAGAATCATGGCATTGGATGGACTTCAAGGATACAATACGATCCTATTTGTCCTTTGCTCTAACTCCTATTGTATGTGTCACAACCACTAGAAGTGTCTTCATATTACTGCCATAGGTCAAACAGTTAAGGACAACCATGTAAACGAACACATGTTAAATTAAAAACCATTGTCGTAATGAATTAAATTTCTCAACTTAACAGTTCAGGATTTTATGAATCCTGAATGGAACCACGTACAGTATATCCCACTCCCTTCTCACATTCTCCCAGTGTTGTGGACAGTGGTCACAACATGGAAAGAGTTAAAAGGCACTGAGCGCAGCAGGAGAGTATGTCTCCTCACCTTCCTGCTTCACACGGCCTCTCTAGAACAGCTGGCAGAGGCTTCACCAATCTTCCCAATTAGGAAGGCATTTCCTGTTCGTTCTGCTTTCAGAGAGAGAGAGAGAGAGAGAGAGAAAGAGAGAGAGAGAGAGAGAGAGGGAGAGAGAGTGGGAGAGAGAGAGAGAAGTGAGGGAGATACATTACTATGTGAATAGTACCCACACAAAGACAGAAATGCCCACACATGAAACTTGAGCAACACCTGCTATACAAACAAGCTGCCCCCCCACACACACAGGCTGCATACACATCCAATAATAATCTCAACACGTCAGACAGTCAGTCAATCTATGAACAGACACTGTCAACAATTAATCCCACAAGGCAATTTCTGTTTTCATGGAAAAGGGGCTGCAAGTAGCTCAGTCGTTATAACATTTGACCAGTAACCTAGAGGCTGTAAGATTGAATCTCAAATCGGGCAATGTGAAAAATCTCTTGTTCTGTCTCTGGGCAAGGCAGTTTTGCTCCAAGGTTGTTGATAATTATAATCATGTTCTCAGTCAAACTTACCGGATAAAATGAGGGTAAAAACATTCTCAAAGAAAAAAAAACATCAATGGTAATCTCTATCTGGGCAGTTTAACTGCAGCCAGTCTTGTTTGTGTACTTCTCACTTCCAGCACATTTGATTTCCACTCAAAGTTGTCTATAAAGGCCAGATCTATGTCTCTCTGTTTGAGTTGAGGTGTCCTTTGTCTAAAAAAGCCAGATCTATGTCTCTCTGTTTGAGTTGAGGTGTCCGTTGTCTATAAAGGCCAGATCTAAGTCTCTCTGTTTGAGTTGAGGTATCCGTTGAGGTGCCAGCGGTTAGAAGCAGCAGGGTCTTTCTTTCTCTCACACTCTCAACCACAATGCAATGAAAAAGGCTTGGCCGTGTCATCAAGGAGCCGTCGACACACATCAACACTGACTACGTCCTCTTCTGAGCAGAGTTAACCTGAGCTTCTAAATCTCAAAACAAGTTGAACTGAACTCCGTCATGTTCACTGGTTCCTCTGCTACGTGGTTCGTCCACTATGGATGTGGCCAAAACCTGGAGGGAGATGTGGCGTGTCTGGAAAACTGTGGTGCATCTGCCCTGTTACGCTCCTGCCATCAAACAGGCAACCGACGCTAGCCACAACCAAACAAGCACAACCAATACAGAGCAGGAGGAGGTTGTGTGAACGGGTGTGTCTGTAAGCTGGAATAAACTGTGTGAATGGGAACACCATGCAGTTAGGGCACATTGGTTTACAGTTCAAATAGATCGTTCACCAATATCATTCCCTCCACTGTTTTCTGGTAATTGTAACGCACTATGTCTTATCAGTGTCTGATGCAGCATCACTCCTTAATGTAGCTACCAAACAATATATAGTTTGTGTCTATTTTGTTCCCATTTGCTAGTGCCAAATACTAACAACCCGAATAGCAAACATTTTAAGTATGAATATTTAAATTTGCGAATATGGAAGTGTAATGCTCGCTGTTAAATCATCACATTTGAGAGCATGGCAAAATAGATTTTACAAGCCATTTCTCCAGAATTTTAAATTTGTCTAGCTTCTTAGGAATGGTATTTTAAACAATACATTTGACTTAGTAGTTCATAATTTATCCTAAGGAGGTATTCTTAAAGTCTGTATTCTAAAGTATACCACAGTAATGCTGCTTGGAGTAAGGATAGGGAGTTGGGCCTCAAATGTGAAACAAAAACCTGCAGTTTGTGAGGATGTGTGTGTGTGTGTGTGTGTGTGTGTGTGTGTGTGTGTTTGTGTGTGTGTCTGAGTTTTTACGTACAAGCATGTGTGTGTATTTTGATAAATGTTGCACAATCGAGAATGTCAGATTAGAAGAAAACGTTGTGATTTCTTGATCTCCAGCATTCCTTCAGGTCCAACTCATAGAACAAAGCTGAGGTGAATGCTAAAACGTTATTAGCGTCAATCAAGAAAATTCCCAACAGATTCCAAGAAAATGACAGAAACTCTGGCTCTCCTTTCCCTCCAGTTTATCTCCCCTATTTGCTGTTTTATGGCGGAGAAAAAATAATATTAGCCAAGGGAAATGTGTCTTTCTTCCATCCCTGGTTCTCTTTCATGGTGGTGTGTGTGAGTGAGGGGAAAAGAAGGACACAAAGTGAGTTTGCAGGCTTCAAAGCTAAGATGCTTAGATACATTGCTTTCAACTGATTCAACACACATCACAGGAAAAAAAACATCTGTTAAGCAGTTTGTACTAAACATCTGGCTGAATGTCAAACAGGCCTGAAATGTACTTTCGTTATTTGAGTAGTATTATTCATTTTCAAATATTACACTAATCTCAATGTTCTCAACAGAAAGAACTATTCATTGTTTTACCACATGCCTAAAAAGAGTAAACTTTTCCTGAGAAATGTTTGCCCTGAAATGTATTTATATTAATATTAAATACACTATCATATATTGTGCCGCAAAAACTGTGCCAACCCATAAAAACAAAACATAAAAATGAAAGGTAGATTTGTCTGTCTCTCAGAGGAAAGAAAAGCAATACATTATGAAAATTAAATATAATGATATGTGCCCTTGAGAAACGTCTTTAGTTAAGTTATTGAGCGGCAGAAGCATGAGAAGATGGTTACATCTGACGTTACAATGACGGGAGCAGCATCGCAGCTTAACATGAAGGGGGAGATACAGTTTTGATCCAGGTCCAACAGCAGCTAGCAGCGCAGTTTTTTAACTGGAGATAAGTTTTGTTGTATCCTAATAACAAGCGTCTCTTCATCATGGTACATGAAACGTACATATTTTTTGGGAGTATTAAATACAAATATTATTTGCCTCTAACTTTTAGTTGGGAAATCAGGTGGCAATTGTAAAATTTTAGCGAAGAAGGGTGGGGGGGGGGCAGCTAAGCTCCATGGGAGAGAAAGCTAAGCTCTGCCCCTGGACACAGATCAAATTAAAATATGCTGGAGGAGTGCTTGACATCATCTGTCAAGCATGGCGGAGGCAATGTGATGGTCTGGGGGTGCTTTGGTGTTGGTTAAGTGGGAGATTTGTACAGGGTAAAAGGGATATTGAATTAATCATTAGAAAGATAACTATACACAGGGGAAATTAACACAGCCACCAAATTACCCTACATATTGCAAGACACATATACAGATTTCATTTCATCATATGCATTGATTAGATAGCAGCTTGTTTTTTATTTTGAAGAAGCAATTGTGATAAAACCATAAAGTTTGAATATTTTAAATTAATACTAGTCACTTATTTGTGAAGCTTGTAAACATGTCACCATAGTCCAGGATTTGCATGATGTCCATTTTTATAAGGGTACACATGGCAGTGTGGGTGAAGGATTCCTTACTGTAGAACAAGAAACCAATTCTGGATTTAACATTGTATGTAAAAAAAAAAAGTATGTTAGCTTTAATCTATGTTGTAAAGTGGTCACCACAGTATTCAGTGAGGGGCCAATTTTGTACCAGCATAAAGGTACATAAGAGAGTTACCAGCAGAATGGTCAACATTATTAATATAATGTAGAAAAGGGTTGGTCCAAGAATGTGTATATAGAATCAACTCTTTTAAGCCAAATCATTAACGATAGCTGCTCAATACAGCCTGCTGTTTAAAGCAGATGTGACGTTGTGTAGAACCTTCAGTGTTACAAAAGGAACACCCATGGCCAGCTCTGAAGCCTGAGAGCACCACAGAAACAACACCGTGGGTCTCAAAATGATGGTTAACTCTTTGTTGACCAGTAATTGTTATTTGCTGTAACGTGGAGAAATGGGGAGGAAGGGCTGGATTGAAGGCAATGGGAGTGGGCATTGCAGATTAAAATGTGTGACAGACAGTTTTCTTAACTTTGAGTGCTGTAGGTAGCTGGGAGGAAGAGTGGTCATTTTTCATGGATTTTATCGTGCTCCAGAAACTGTTTGAGTCAGAACCACAGACCGCCATTCATTGTTTGCACTCAGATTAACTGAGTGTACTGTTCCCCTGAAGAACTGCCTGTAAGAGTAATATGTGGAGGCCATAATTTTGTACTAGAGCAGCTGTTTTTCCTGGATCAGACAATTCAGTGCTAATGCAGGTGCTGCAGACGTTTTTTGTTCAGACTCTTCTGAGCAGACTATGTTGAAGGAATGTGAGTTCCTTCAATATGAACATTTAAATTGGGCCAACAGAGCAGATGAAGCTAATACTGTTCAGAACGTATTCATCTTCATGAAACATGGATGACTACCTTTCAGAAATGCTGTTCAACAGGTACAATTAGTTTAGGAACGGACCTAAGGTGTAAGATGACTGCTTGGTTTTGCCAGTGAAAGAAGCATTATTTTATGTTTTTAAAATAAATGATGGAGCAGGCCTTGTGTGGGTGGTGAGTATTGGAAGTTATATTAACAATAATTACTCTTGTCTCTGAATGACCCAGCAGTACAGCCACTTCATTGCAGGACTGTTTGCGCAAATGCAGGACAGAAGCGGTCAAGAACTGCTACAAGGTCCCCAAACTAGGAGGCTCGTCATCAGAGTGGTATTAAAAAGCACCCTAATTAAGAAGAGTTTGTATAGACTCAGGACTTGAGGAATGAGGCTGTCACTGAACTCAGTGAATCAGTAGAACTGTCATCTGTCTTCAGTGCTATGTGGAACAAGATGAATGTCTCTGTGAGAGCCTCATTCAGCCCACTGCATTCACCACAGCACCAAATACCAGTCTTGGCCTGGCCTGTCTCAAGTGGCCCCAGATGGGTCCTTGTGTAAGCTCACAGCCCCTCTAGAACAGTGTATGGGGCCACTGTCACTCTCTGTCTCTCAGTGTTTGAAGTGGTCCGCGAGGCTACATGGCTGTTTTTAGTCACAGTCATTACCACTGAGTTCATTCATGATTTCAAACATTGTACAATGCTATGGCAATGTATCTGCTTCAATAAGACAATAAAGTAATGGATGTCAGCTTTTCGAAACTCTAATCAGTGTCTACTCTTCTTCTGCAAAGATCAACTATATACCCTGTATATACCCCTGTACTATAAATTCTGTGGTTTCTGGTGAGAAAAGGATTCAGTAGCCCTCCTGTGTTTCCCACAGCCCATGGTATACCCAGCCCATGGTGTACCCAGCCCATGGTAAACCCAGCCCATGATGTACCCAGCCCATGATGTACCCAGCCCATGTTATACCCAGCCCATGGTGTACCCAGCCCATGTTATACCCAGCCCATGGTATACCCAGCCCATGGTGTACCCAGCCCATGATGTACCCAGCCCATGGTATACCCAGCCCATGGTGTACCCAGCCCATGATGTACCCAGCCCATGGTGTACCCAGCCCATGGTATACCCAGCCCATGGTATACCCAGCCCATGGTGTACCCAGCCCATGGTGTACCCAGCCACGCAACACCACACATAGTCCCCAGCCCGGCACTGTGGGTCTTCAGTGTACTTAACATGGCAGCCGTTATCCCATCAGCTTCAGCAGAGGCCTGGAGGCAGCCAGGCAGGCATATGATCAACAGCTGTAGCCACTGTATGGTTGGCAACTGGACGACTCTCTGCATCTGTAGCCACTGTATTGTTGGCAACTGGATGACTCTTTGCATCTGTAGCCAGTGTATGGTTGGCAACTGGATGACTCTCTGCATCTGTAGCCAGTGTATGGTTGACAACTGGATGACTCTCTTCATCTGTAGCCAGTGTATGGTTGGCAACTGGATGACTCTCTGCATCTGTAGCCAGTGTATGGTTGGCAACTGGATGACTCTCTGCATCTGTAGTCAGTGTATGGTTGGCAACTGGACGACTCTCTGTATCTGTAGCCAGTGTATGGTTGGCAACTGGACGACTCTGCATCTGTAGCCAGTGTATGGTTGGCAACTGGACGACTCTCTGCATCTGTAGCCAGTGTATGGTTGGCAACTGGATGACTCTCATCACAACACAAGGTTTGGGGGCGGGAGGGGGTTACTGAGAAGATGACAGTCGTTAGCCCGGTGAGGAGACAGATTCTTGTTTGGGATGATAACAGAGAGGATGAGAGGGGTTATGGTAAGACATTATTTGGACTAGTAGTACTGGTAGGTAGACTAAAGAATGCTGCCAACAAACCAATCTAAGTTGATTTATTTCTTAAACTTTTATTTGAACACACTTTTTCATGTTGGCGTTTGGGTTAAATGAATAGAGAAAAGGGCATTGCCAATTCAGAGTTGACTGAAAGCAGAAGATTCTGCACTCCAAAGTCACTCTTCCCTTTGATGTGCTCAGATAAAAGACGTTTTCAGCAGGTTCATTACACCCTGCTAATTTCTATTACGATTGATTAAACCAAGCCAAGTTCGTCGGTGTCATAACCAGCCCATAAACGCTGCACTCTGGGCGGTAACGACGGATTTGGGCAGCCCCCTACCCTTCTCTCTCCATTCCGCACTCTCTCCTTATTCAACCTCTGTGTCCCCCCCGCTCTATTCATAGTGGCTCTATTCAGTCCAGGGAAAAGGGCCCAGTAGCAGCAGCTGGCTGTTCTCTCCTTCAGGTACAGAGGAGCATAGAGGGGCTGGGAGTTCTCTGCATGAGTGAGCCACAGTCCTCCGGTCCCATTGACTACTGCCAGAGCCTCTCTATTCACTTTGTCAGAGCAAGGGAATGAGTAGAATGGAGGGATAACCATGCCTTTTTTCTTCATCTCCAATAGCTATACAAGTCCTTCTTAAAGCCACCCTAATGAGTGTCCCTTGTGGGGGGGGGGGTATTCCATTATTTATTTGCTTTATGTTCATTGAAAATGTGCAATTAACATATAAATAATGGTTGTGGAATGTTTTGTGTGAGAATCGGAGAGTGTCACGGACGAAATAGTATTTTGTAATTAGTGGTTGGCATATTATTGATGGTGCAACATAGCATTCAACACTCTGTAGCCCAATATGCAAACACATTACAGCAAATGACTGCAATAGGTTCAGTGGAGAGGAGTGAAAATCTCAACATGTGCAGTGCAGTTTGGACAAACTTTTGACTGGTACCGTATATGTGCTCCACTTATGTGATTGAGGAGGTGCGCACACGCACACAGACACAGACACACACACACACACACACACACACACACACACACACACACACACACACACACACACACACACACACGGCAGACCAGCTCTGTTGCTAGAGCCAACACACTCGCTAACAGCCATTTCTCCACAGTTAATGTTACAGTTACGATAATGTAATGATGTCAGATTAATTGCCTGTAAACATACATGACACACAGAGGGAGAGGCCATATGTTCCTACTGTGGAGGGAAATGCGGATCAAGTTACTTCAAATAAATTGAATTTTCCACCTCTGGCCTGTACTTCATTGACCGTGTTTGAAGGCATAATTGAATTTAAACCTAGGCGTTGTTCTGATTTAGCTAGCTTGTTATCCACTACTTAGTGGGTTTGTAAACACTCTACCCATGTATAGACGGTGGTGAGGTTCCATTGAAATGTGGAGAGTAACGGTTCACCAAGCCCATGGCTTGTTGAGTGTTACGGATTTGAGGCGACAGTTTGGCTTAGTTATAGCGGGAAAATGAAATGCCAAAACATAGTTTTGCTCATTTTTGCTTTTTTATCAAAAGAGGTCAACCTAACCACAGAACAGATTACGAGCCATATAACGCATTAAATAGCAAAAGGATTTGTTAAAGAGAATTTTTTTTTTTAAACAGATGTCCAACATGAGCACTTATAACTGGGTAGTACCTTTAGCCTCTGTAGCACTAAATGTCTGTCAGTCCGTAGTGACACCAGTGCAGCAGCCGTAGGCCAATTCATTGTCAACTTTAGCTTGAGTTTGCTCATGTAGAGTGGTACTAAAGGTTTGCTGTGTGAGAGGAACCCAATAATTATGGAGGGCAGAGTACATAATACATAAACTCCCTGAAGTGTTTTCATTTGTTTTCTCAATAATTTGCGATTTGTGATAAGTTAACATATGGATTTGATTTAAGACATACTGTAGATACCATGGATCATACAGAAATTTCAGTTTATGGGCTTTTCCATTTTTATAACAGTACATGGTTGCCAACCACATGTCCTGTGTAGCTCACTTGGAAAGAGCATGGTGCTAGTAACACCAGGGTTAGATCTATTGCAGCACAGGAAGACATTACCCTATTTTGCCCACCAGACTGTTGAATTCAGAGTTAACATTTATAGTATACATTCATGAAATGTTATTTTCATTTTAAGTAAAGATACTCAAGTAGGTACTCAAACATAGCTTCAATATAAACCCCTGTAGATATTGAGGTAAAGATATGCATCACCCTAGTGAACAACATGTTCTTCACAAAATTAAGGCAAATGGTAACCTTTTCTTCTGAGAAATGAGGCAGAAAAAGTGAGAGGGAAAGAAGAGAGGGAGAGTCTTGGCACTAATGCATTCACACTAAAAACACAGAACAAAGAATGCTGCCAGACAAAAGCTGGTTCACCAATGTGGCCACGCTACACAGAAGTCACCTTTCAAAGCTCCAGCACAGTGCATTCCTTTGCTGAGGCAAAAGAAAACTAAAAATATGTTCCAGGCCATCTCTTCTTTTATGAAATATTCTATAGTCAAGGCCTATTAAAACAATCACAGCCAAATAAAGTAACAACTTTTCATTCCAACAGAAAGCTTGACTCAACCAGCTCAATTTGTTAAACTTTCTCTTAGGGTGAAGACACGAGGGATAGAGGACATGGGTAAAGGCATGTTAAAAAAGAAATGGAAACAAACTGTAGGCACGGCCTTGCATTCAACAATGCTTGCCTTCAGTGTAGTTGACATTGACTGAGGCATAAATGAGTAATAGACAGTGCTGGAGTGTATGCCACACCCTAGCCAATGACAGCAACATGTCAGAACTGGGCAAGATTCACACACTTCATTAAACAAACCATGGTGAGAAATGTAAAGGATAGTACACACTTTCAATAATATAGAAAAATACGTCCCGGCTATCTTGTTTGGACACCTGGGTGAGGAGGGTTTTGTTGTGTCAACAGGCACATCCCGCCACACTATATCCTTCTTTATTCTGCACAATCCATGTTTTCTTCTTCCTCCTGCAACAGGTGTTTAGATCATGACCTGTGTGGTATTCTAGCTGGTTTTCTACAAACAGGTTTTTATGGCCCACATCTCTCTGTCGTTCACCGAAATGGTGAGAAGATTTCATAAATGGTGTAGAGTATAAAAGCAA
>JACXGI010001629.1:41841-88808 GCA_016801175.1 Esox masquinongy
AGCCCCCCCCCCCCCTCCCCCAAGAGAAAATTGTGAAATTCCTGGACCCATTGAACCTGACCCCCCCCCAATATGCAACATAAACATATGCCCTTGCTACCAGGTCAACACCCTACCAGGGCTTTACTCTCAGGCTTTACTTCCCCACTTAACCTACCAGGACTTTACTCTCAGGCTTTACTTCACCAATTACCCTACTAGGGCTTTACTCTCAGGCTTTACTTCAC
The DNA here is from genome assembly GCA_016801175.1 of Esox masquinongy. Lineage (NCBI taxonomy): Eukaryota > Metazoa > Chordata > Actinopteri > Esociformes > Esocidae > Esox > Esox masquinongy. Next base: position 42,069 of record JACXGI010001629.1, read on the forward strand.
CAATTACCCTACCAGGACTTTACTCTCAGGCTTTACTTCACCACTTACCCTACCAGGGCTTTACTCTCAGGCTTTACTTCACCACTTACCCTACCAGGGCTTTACTCTCAGGCTTTACTTCACCACTTACCCTACCAGGGCTTCACTCTCAGGCTTTACTTCACCACTTACCCTACCAGGGCTTTACTCACCCTACCAGGGCTTTACTCTACCAGGGATTTACCCTACCTGGGCTGTCATATGTTCCCCATTCTCACTGTCCACCTACTGTACATATCTGGGCCTGTATTTTCCTCACTCTCGCCTCACTGATTACGTATCACACCACTTAGCAAACAGCCTTGTACTGTAGAAGTCTGTCTCTGCTTCCCATTAGCTAGGCATTTCTATGCTCCCACACCCGTTAGCCATCCAGTGAGAGTATGAAGACTTGGCATCGTTTCACGCCTCTCCATTTTATTGTTGATGAATGGCTCAAGCAGATGGCTCGTTATCTTTGAAGATTCTAGTAAGACGAGCGTGATAAATTGTTCTGGGCCTCACAACCCCCCCCCCTTCCAGCTGACATCCCTCAATAAATGCTAAAATAATCCCACAATGTGAAAGATATGTATAGCACACCAACACAATTCACCAAGTCCAAATGTCTTTATGCATTGCACCTTCCTTTTAACTGCCTGCACTTCCTGCTTTCATCCTGTTCCAGCTGTACAAACACATGGCATGGAAGGTTTTGAAAACATCCATGCAGAGAGAGAGACAGAGAAAACGACAGAGTGAAAGTGAATGAAAAAAAGACAGAGAGAGTGAACTTCACTCATCTGGTGCGCTCATTACTCCCTGTACGGCAAACTCATGACAAACTCACGTCCACTCACCCATCCGTCAAACTTCACACAGCAAAGTCAGCCCTGGATGGGGCCCACTGGGTAAGCAAAGGTTCAGTTGTGGTAGCCGTACATGTAGCTATTCATTTATAGGTAAGTCATACATGGTGCCGGTTGGTGCCATCGACTTGTGTTGAGATGGAGTTTCTTTAACATTCCTTTCTTCAAAGCATTTAGTTGTTCAGGATCCAATCATATCCAGAGGTTATATTATGGATAAACAACAACTGTAACATGTATAATAGGTAAGAAAAGAAGAAAGAAAAGTCACTCATTTTACTTCAGCACTGCTTGCAAGTGCGAGCAATCATTCCATGTATTTGATACAGTTGAACATTGTGTTACATTCTTTGAAATTTAAATGACCTTTCATTTTGATATGTACCGTTCTTGACATGTAGACAGACCTTTGTTGCAGAAAGGTCAAAGTAAACTTTGAGATTTCCTTCAACTACCAAAAAAACACCAAGGTTTTGACATATCCTCATGCACATTCACATGGTACAGACAGTTATTTGCTCACCAAATCATTGATGAGGACGACCAGATAATCATAGTCATGACAACAGTATTCTCAAAATAGAGCAACAAAATACCTAATCCAAATATTAGATTAGATTCAACTTTATTATCATTGAACCGTAAGAGTACAGTACAACGAAATGCAGTTAGCATCTAACCAGAAGTGCAAATAGAAGAAGGCAGGAAATGTACAAGTAGTAAGTATAGTGTATAAGTTTAAATACATAATATCTGCAAAATATCTTAAACATCTAATATCTAAATATATCATCTCTGCTAAAAGAAAATCCAATTCAGGTTCAAACATTTCAGATAGCTATGACCTGTATCCCCGCAGAGAAGATCATGCAAATTTAGTGCCAACCGGGCACAAACTGGTTCCATCAACATTGTTTCAACGTAGTTTGTCAATGTGTTGTGACATTGAATCTACCACAGGAGTCGCTGGAGGACAACAATAAAAGGCAGCCCTGTCCAACGTCCAACCCACCAACCCTGGACAGTGCTGAACCAATTTGTACCACTCTATGGAAGTAGTTTGGTATGCTGAGACAGGGATACAAACACCTGGAAGTAATGACGTTTTTATAATGTTGAAAGCATAGTGATAACACATTGAAAATTCAACAAACTTCTGAATGTCTTTTGAATGGGTGAATAAAGGTTAAAATTGTATTAATCCACAGCTCAACCAAATACTACCCACATTTCCGTATTGAAATAACATTCTACTCCCACAGTGCCACACAATGGTATCACTTTTTAAAATATTTTTCCACACAATGTCTCACACCACATAGGCTTATGATTGTTTTATTTATCAAAAAATATAACAAGCTATGTAAGAACCCTGTCTATGCTTAGGCCAGCAATTCTGATGCAATGTGACTCAGTGTAAAACCTAGAACTATGCATTACCAAAGGAACAAGGAACTGATCTACAGAACCGCCTCCAGGTTTGCAGGTGTGAATATCCATGCCTCATTGTGGTGATTAATTGCTTGAAAATTCAGGACTTAGCCTATCCTAACATGAAGCGATTACAATAGCTCATAAAAGGTCAATCAATAGGACCTGTCACAGCCACAAAAAAGCCAAGGGAAAAAAATGTTCACTGGGCCAAAAGGCTGACAGCTACACCAATGTATTACAGATGTGCATTTTTAGACTACAGGCGGACATGACTTCACCATTTGGGAAGAATTATGTCCTATCATGAGACCCATTATAGGGCACCTCTAAATCGCATAAAGATCATTCTGAACACACACACGCGCGCACACACACACACACCTCACATATTTTCATGCATGAAAATATCAACATTATTCAAACTTATTAATAGTGTGGTATCAAACTAAAGAGTACTTCTATTATACTTTATATACATTATGATACTTTTATAATAAACATTAATTGCAGATCTTTAGGACAGTCCAGTGACTTGTTAATGCCCACCCTCTGTAGAGTCCCCAACATACAGATGCTCCGGTTTTAGAGCGTAATGGAACGAGAGCCTGTGATGCACCTCCTTCCTTGGGAAATTAACAAGGCAATGCCACTGAGCTATAAAAGAACAGGAGGCAGCTTTTAAAATGGTTGACTGTTGTGTTCAAAGTAATCTGCTCATGGTGGCATATGCCGATTCATAGTGGCTGGCAACTGCTTTGGCTGTCTGCCAGAGTCCATAACGCAAGCACAGAAGCATTCAGTGTGCACTGGATCCCAGTGCAGACAGTGATGATGTCATCAGGTCTCCCGAAAACAAGTTGGACATTGGTTGAAAATAACATTTTATTATCTTCGGCTGTGAGTGATAAATGAAAATTCTGAATGGATATTTTTAGAAAAATCTAACTACACTTTGGGGAATTTTTTTATTTGACTCTTGTATTCCCCGCCGAAAAAAATGTATATTACAATTTTTGTGTCTGGTTCATTGCCAATTAAGGGCTTGAAATGGAGAATTAATCTGAAAATAAATATGGTTTGGTGATGTACACCAAAAACAGGTCTGAGGTTAACACAGAAAAATTTGATCTTATAAGCTTTGTTATATAAGATAATATCAGTATTTCTGACTGACCTTCATGAATTATTAAGCCTTTATACAGCATGCTCCAACTTTTTTTTTCTTGCACATTATTAGGCAGACCAACACACATCTGCCGAGAGGTTATAGCTATAGCTTTCTGCTAGCTAGCCTAATATAGTAGGCATGGTAAGTTTTTTTATCTGTTCCCAAATTATGTTGTCCAGACTAGAGGAGACTTTGGGTCCATTTGATAACATAAGAGCTGGTAAGTGCCTACTAATAGTAAAGGTTTGCATGAGATGATAGTTATATTTACTCTACCTTTGTAACAGTTTAAGCTACAAAATATTCAGGGGTAAGACTCTCAGGAATTATTTTCTGCAAAGAAGATCTTTGTTGATGCATTTCAAACCTAAGTTCTTTCAGATTTAAAATATTCTTTAAAACAAAGAAGAAAGTAAACATTAGTTGTTGACTATACATATAATATGTGAAGTCAAATGAATGTTCACAGCCATATCATTTTCAGAACCACTGATATCAGTGCTTCAAACTTCACAACCTAGGGAAGATGATCTCATACAACAAGAATATTCAATTCTGGCCCTCCAGACCAGTACCACTCCATTTCTTCATTGCAACCTCCTAATCATGAACTTCTTTAGACCTGGGTTATCAGGAGGTGCAATTAATGATGAGGTAGAACAGAAAACCATCAGGCTCCGTCATACAACAAAATGTGTAAGATCTCTTAAGCCTGATCCAAAAACCTATTAATTTCTTCATAGGCATTTTAACAAAGAAACCATGGTGGACTTAGCCACTATTAATACATACCAAAAAAACTCTGGCTGGACCATTCAAAGTAGACAGACCCTAAGCACTCACCTTAGCCATTTTCCTATGGGGGAATCCCTATCTAGACAGGATGCAGTTGTGGTTGCCATCTTAAGTGTTGGTCTAATTTATGAAGCTGCCTCCACGGCCCCTGATATAGGGGAGGAATGAACAACTTTGCTCACTTGCAGAGTTGGTATCACCCGCAAGTCAACGCATATTCACGTGTCTTACTCCAGTGGCCACAAAGAGTCTAATTTAATCAACACCACATTTACCACGTCTACCTGATAGGTAAAATCTTGTTAGACATCTTTTGGAAAACTGGAACCTGAGCATAGCAAATAATTTGCTTCCAGAAAGAAATCTAGGCATTTACTAGATAATGTAGCTTTTCACAGCGGCCACACCCCACTAATGGGCGGAATCAGGCTCAGAATCTGCCATTGGTCCTAAGTCCAATCACCCCCAAAATTGTCTTGGAAAATCATGTTAATTCTCTTAAATTAAAAACAGTTTTCTCATTAGCTGGAAAAGTTGTTTGAAATAGCTGTTACAACATACTCTGGAAATATTATTATCAGCCTACATACCTCTTAAAAAATTACAAGGCCAAAAAGATAGTCAAGTAAGATATAATGAATATATGTTTTCAGGTGATTGTCCTATATCTGAGAGATATTAAAAGGATTCTAGATTTTTTTAAATTTTCTTTAATTACTATATTTCACCAATTCTGCCACACTTTTCCCCCGATGTTTGTTTGCCATTGTCACAGCAATAGTATTTATTTTACCTTAAATGGATTCTGAAATGTTTGCGCATAGCAGAGCAAAACTAAAAAAACATGTATGTTTTTGAGTCTATTGATTCTAACTATTTGGGGTATTTGTTTTCTAAAACCATTCAGTCCTGACAGTCAGTTTTGTGAGAAGACAATTTTAGGAAAAAGACACTAGCATCCTGGACCAAATTCCAATGTCGATGCATGTCAAATTCATAGCCAAATACCAAAAACTAAACAATGGATTATACATTGGCAGCTAAACAACTATTTCTTACCTAATTATGTCAGAATAATATGGACATAATCTGAAATAGATTGGATGTGTGCATGGTAATTTGAATAAATTATTAAAATGTATTAATAAAGTATAGGTTATGTCCATGTAGCTAGGGCTGTAGGAATGAGTTTGATATGGAGGGGGAAACATTCTGTATTTTTTGAAGAGTTCTTACTACCATGGGGGGGGTATGTCTCACCTGTGCTGTCCCCCCCGCTCCAACACGCTTGCAATGTAGCTACAAGACACTTTCGAAGTAAACTGAATTTCAAACAATGGCAAACAAAAGAGACAGGAGATGGGAGACAGGAAAAGTTGATCCTAATATCAAACTCATGTTTTACAAGTATATAGCAATAAATACAATAATCTAAAAAAAATATATATCACCACAAGAAAGATTTTTTTCCCCTTTTTCCATTTATTTATTTTCCTTTTCAGATTTTTTTTACTCTTACATTGTTCCTTTAATAGGCAGTGAGAGTGAAAGGAGGAGGAGCAGTTTCACACCCCGGGTGGGAAACATGGGTGGGGTTAATGTGTAGTGAGGGACAGTTGGTCACTGGCAGTCAAACTTTGTGACGCCTGTAGAATTCACCACAGCCAGTGAGATTAGAAGTTAACCGGTTCCTCAAATTTGAGCAGCCAATTGCAAGGGAAAATGGGAGGTTCCCAAGTGCTGTTGTGCATCCAACGTGGACTGAAGACTGAAAAAAGGAAAGTAACTCAAGGAGGAAAAAAACTCATGGTGGATACAGTCTGAAGTTGGGACTGAATTTGTTAATCGGATAACCGGGAGTTTCTCACTGTGAACTGCATCTGATCGTTGATAGCAAAGTCAATACCTTCAGAGAGCAGTAACCCGTCGACTGTGCGGCAAAGTTGGAATCAATCGGCACTAGCAAGGTGTTACATCCTTTTTGCAACGCCATAACCTAGAAGTCAACATCCGCAACGAACTCGCCTCTTCGGGGTGCTTCACTTGAGCTGCAGTGTAACGTTGAACGTTTTCGCTAACATTCCAAGCGCGCGATGAAGGAAAAAAGTTTTTAAATGTTTTGAGTGCGGAGGAAATGCGCATACATTAATCATATGGGTTTAATATTTCTATTGTTTCTTATAGGAAATCCAGACTTCGTTTGGCGTGATTGAAGTTATCTTCAAAACTGTGAGCCACTGTTGATGTTTGCTATATTTTTCTCTGGCATAGGCTAGTATTTCAGTGTTTGTTGAAACGAGCTGCTTTGCCAAGGAGTCTTCGTTTTCAACCTTTTATGGAGAAGTTCTACTTGTATGCTATCTAATTCTGGCGGCGTGACAATTTTCTTGTAGCCGTCTTGCTTCGTAAACCGTGATTCACCTTTGATTTAAACCCTGATTGGATACCAGAGAAAGTTGGACTAAGAACTTGAGTTAAATTAGCCTACTTATTTGGAAGAGTAGACCATTTTTCTACGTGAACATTTTTCATTTATTTGACAACAACAACGCAATTGATGTGTTATAACAGACCACACCATCTCCCTACAACGGTATCAGATTTCCCACTTGCGGAGACGAGAGATCAGTCGCCGCGCGATTAAACTGGATACAAAATGGCGGCGTCCCTGGGACGAATTGGATCGGTTTCTGGCTATGGTTTTTATTTAGTTTTGTCCCTGGAATTGTTAATCAATTGCGAATTGAGTTCAGATTTACCATGTGCTCAAAACTGTACCTGCACTGGAGATTCTGTGGACTGTAGTCATTTGGATTTGACAGAAACACCGCTGGACTTGCCAATCCGGACAGTTTCGCTGTAAGTAGCCTCGAGCCGCCGTATTTAATTGACCACCCCATATCAAGATGCAGTGTTGGCCAATGGAGTGCAGCGCTTACAAATTCCCAGAATCTTTGTTGCGAAGACAAACGAATCTATCAGTTCGCTTTTATGGAGTTGTTGCTTGCTTGATTGCTTGTTTGTCCTCAGATTGCAACACACCAGAACTTAATAGGCTATGCATGGTCAGCTACGGAAAATGTCCAAACAATAATTAAGTTTGACAGCGTCGCGAGTCCAGCCCATTAAATGTCTCAATATAGATTTGGCATTTGCACTGATTCTGAAAGTGCTTAACAATTTCTTTTATATTGTTAATAACTCCTAATAGGATTAGGCCTACTATCGACATATCTCTCAACCCCTGTGTAGAGTACAGAACTTCCAAGGTGACCAAAAATACATCTGGGGGGAAATTCATCCACTAAACCCACTGGTGCTGGTTATTGCGAGGCACCTCACAATACGGAATATTCACGATAGTTAGGTGCTACTAAGGTGTATTACGTTTCCACACTGATTGTTATTACGATTTAATCTTCTAAACATATTGCTGATCATGTCTGCTTCAGGATGGCAAGAGAAACATGAGGAACATTTGTTTTGATCAGTCATGAGGTCCGAAAACAAATTTCCTCCCTATTTAAAAAGACGGAGAACACGCTATGAAGGAAAGTCATTGACGTGTTGTTGAAGCCACAATAAACATGCTAAAATATTGTCATATATCCTAGTCAAAATGTATAATAGTATGTCGAAAACAACACCACAATGCAGTGTGTCTAACAGCAACCCAATTCAGAAACGTTTTCAACCTCCAAAACAGAAACATATCTCATTGGATTAAAATTGTGCATTGTGTGTAAACTTCAACTTCTCTTTCAATTCGATTATGACACACATTAATCCTTAATCCCTTATTTGCTTCTGTGGCTCACAAATTGGATATCTAGTAAATGAAGCATGGATTCACAACACAACATTGGCCACAGTGGGAACACTGTCTGCAGGTTAGTTTAGGAAATGAGCCAATTATGAAACATTTTCTTGGAATGTCTCTTGAAATTGAGAACATTTCTCATGTAATTGCATGACACGGTTTTCGTTTATTTCTTTATTCAGTCATTTTGTATCACTCAGCAGTGGGATCACTTTTTCTATGGTAGTTTTAGTTAAACTTTTTTAACAAGTTGGTCTCTAGAGATACATCTTTTTCAACCTGGACAAGTTCAGAATCCCTAAGAACGGTCTTTTGAGCAGGACGGTTTCACCCAAATCACCAAATGGTCCATATATATTGTGTGTGTATGAGAAGGGAAGGGGGGACTGTTAACACAACAGGCTTTTTTTTCTCATATGGGTGGGGGTTAGAGGAAAGGGCCTCTGGACCTTTCAGGACCCCATGTTCCTGTGTAAGGCAGTTTGTCCTCCCCCTGGGAAGGGAGGAATGCAACTTTCAAAATGTCCTCTAAAACATGCATAATGACGCCTGTGTCCCGGGTGCCGTAGTGCCCTTAACAACCACTTCGCAAAGTTGAAGTGCAAGTGCTGTTTATGGTCAAACATAACATTCATATGTAGGTAATAGTACAGTACTAACAACAAAAGCATCACACAGCTAGGAAATGGACACGTGTCTCACCTTAAATGTCTACACCAAACATATGTTAGCATAGTTATCGATCAAGATTTTAATGGTTTTATTCCATTGAATAATCACAAACGACAGAATATTTCCTCACTCTTATAGTTTGTTCCTTAATGATGTCTTGATGGAAGATGCCATAAAGGGAGACCGTGTCTTTTTTTTGTAACCGAATCCTTGTTTTTTTTTAACTTGCAGGAAGAATGAGCATTTATACAGGTGGATATTATAATATTAAATCTGTGAATGGTCTGTGTACAAACAGGTGTGTGTGTCTATGTTAATATTTGAATGTGTTTGGGGGATGGGGCAATGGCAGAGGGAAACTGTAGTTCTGTTTTGTTTAGGGTCCTTTTTTATTTTATCAAAAAAGGTGCTTAGGTGGTGGAGTTTGCAGGTTCGTGGAAATAGGCACAGGTACCGTATCTGGAATTGAAATAATTTTAGATGATGTCCTGAAAGAGTTGCGTTCTAAGCACATTGCCTGCACATCTACACATGTCTCAATTGAGGTCTTGGCAATAATGGTCTATGTTTTCTGTTGTGCTGTTAGCAATCAGCAGTATCACCTCAAGCCTAACATAAACAAGCTAAAGCATGAGCTTGCCCATCAACATTTATTTTATTGGGGTAATCATTAGCAAGTTGCTTACCCAGACAAGGAAGCTGACAAGCTGAAATAACAATAACTAGATAGAGGCTAGGCCTACTAAATATTCACCCTGACATGGTATGCTAAAGTAACTGTTGTCTGACTTATTTTATGTAGGATACAGGAAAATACAACCCTAACAAAGTTATTTTCCAGGGATTAGGCCACAACAATATCTTGGCCTAACATTGTTTTATTTGGACTATTTGTTTCCAATAAACTTTATATTAGGAGCCTATTTCAGATGTACTAAATATGCTGTGTCTTGAGTCAATGCATGAGCTGCAGGTGGCCTAGTAGTTAAGAGCATAGGGACAATCAAATCCCTTTTGTTCCAATCTGCCTTTGAGCAAGGCAATTAACCCAAATTGCTTCAGGGTCAGTGTCAATAATTGGCTGATCTCTTGACTGACCACTCGGGGTGACGGGGATATGCCAAAAAAAAACATGCATATGCAATACACCTTATACATGAGCGAAATATGTGAATTATAGGCCTCCGCCTAATTATCGTGTTTATTATAATTACACACTAGATATGTGAAATAGGAGAAATAGAAGTTATTATTAACCTAGTAATAGTTCACATGTTTTGCCCTTGGCACTTCAAAAGGCCAGGAGGTAAGTGTTTAGGGCACACACTGTCTGTGTGGGGAGAGAAGTGGAAGGGCACTCAGTGTGGACAGTTTGCTGGTTGGGTAGAGCTACCGCTTTAATTGACCATCAAACTAATGGAAGCTCCATGGTTAGGTTTGGTCTGCAGCAACTCGATGGATTTAAAACCATGCTACAGCTGTACACGTGTACCAGAGTTAGCGGCCTATACAACTGGATCATCCTAGGCCACTAATATTTGTATTCTTTATGTTGTATGCTAATTGTAATTCTAATAAGTTATTTGTACCACACTTATATTCCAAATGTATCGTAAATCACATTCAAGTAATAAGACCCATATTAGCTTATGTTCTACTTGTCCACATTTTTCTCTATAATAAGCCTCTATAATTGATTGTGAAGCTCGCCAATGTAATTTATAGTTCATTTGCATATAATGCTTTAAAAATCTTTATTTACTCAACTGACTTAAATAGAATTGCAGCCACAAATGCTGTAAAATTGTAATTTAGGGTTATACTTTATTTGGATAGTCAGGGTAATACTTTATTTGGATAGTCACCATTACCATCTGTAGATGCGCTACAGATATTCATACTATTAACAAACATCAAAAACTAAGTAAATGCTTGTTAACATGAAGATTAGGGTATGGTTTACAGTAAGTGTTATTGTGTGGGTTAGGGAAAGGTTTAGGGTTAGTGATACTGGATAGTTAATTAATGTTATTGATAGTCTATAAAGTGTCTACAGACTGGCCACCCAAAAAAGTGTAACCTAATTTAGAAACAGTGTTAGGGAAACTAAACCAAAGTATGGCTTGCTGTCACTCCTTGTCCATAAACTGCTGACAAGGAAACCAATATGTAATGTTGTGAAGAATGTAATTTTAAATGGTTGCGGATATTAGCTTTTTTCAATCTTTCCCCCCAGCAGAGATCCTGAAGGTTCTGAGCATGTGCGTGATTATGCTGCCGCTACTGCTAACTCCCTCCCCAGACCGCAACCATGGCTGGATTCCTTGGTCTGGTGTTATCTAGTAGCCTCTACAAACTATGAAAAGTTGTTCAAAAATCATGTCCGGTTTAACAGTAGGCATTCATTAGTGTGACACAAACAGGCAATCTATTCAAGCAAGCTATTTAATCAGCATATTAAACACAAGCAAAACACACTAAGGCAATCTAAATAGCAATGTGACATTCTTTATTATTTTTATTGCAAACGTTGCCTAAGAAGGTTGACTAGACCAGGCCTTCCGCAATATAATGGTCGCTGTCAATCTCTAGTACTGTACTGGATTCCCAAAAGTGGAACTTGGGCAAATTTCAATCACATGCTGCCTATCACATTGTGCTTGCATTGAGAAGGTGAATAGCAGTTGTTGCCTATGTTTTGCAGATTGTTTTGCCTCAGTGCTGATCTCAGTTGAGGAGTTAAATGCAGCTATCTGAACAGAATATCACACACAAGCAAAACACCAACATCCAGTCTAAATAGCGTTTTACATTGATTTTCATCATTGCGGAACATTGGAAAAGCACAGGGCAGACAACTTGGGTTACAATATGGCACCACAATTGTAAATTAGTATAGGATATTACACACAACATGTATGTTTTTCCCCAATTCTAGGTATACTGTCCAGCTTTTGCTGGTGTAATATCCTATAGTAGCAAAAGATAAAGTATTACATTAAACCACATCAAATCTAAATCTTCATATTTTATTGTTAAAATGTTTGTTTCAACATCTGCAGTTTTTTTCCTGCTGTTCTGTAATATGAGGCCGAGATGTAGGCTACATTACATTGATCAAATGTCGAAGGTCAGAAATCCCTGAGTAAAGAGAGAAACTGAATGGAGGGGGATGTTGAGCTGGACAATAGTACATGATTTTCAAATGAAACATTATTACGATTCTTGAGATCCTGCTGGACCTCTGTGTGCATTCTGTCCAGTCAAGCCATGCTGGGTTTTGCACCAAACGTGTTTCTGTCCGAACCCCGGGACCCCATGACAACTAAATTAGTGGGAGGAATAGTGTCCCTGTTATGTTTAGCCCTGGCCTGTGTGTAAGCTAGCAGGCTGTAGCGGTTTTTCATTCAACCTGTCTGGTAGCAGAGTGAACATTACTGTCAAGTGTAAAAATTCATGGTCTGCTTTCACTGTGAACTGCTGTATAGCTTGGAATTAACTCTTCTTTAGCAGATGCTATCTTCCCCTCAGTATCGACTTATGAAATCTTTCAAAATGGCTCATCTCCACTGTGGTAATATTTAATATATATGTGTAGGCTATACTTAAATATAGTTATTTTATACATGTTAAGTATTTAAGTTGTTCTAATTCTTTTCATACATGTGGTTATGACAAAATGGCTGACTCTGCAGTTTTCTGTTGTGCTGTGCTGACAACTTCAGTAGCTTGGTTTTGTTAGCAGGAGCCAGGGCAGAGCCTGGGTACTCAACTGCAGTGTGTCCATCAGCAAGATCATTTTTGGAGGAACTCTCTTGACACAGACTTGGTGAAAAATCAAGCCGTAATGCCTTCCAGTTGTCAAAATAGTTTCCTTGTTCGGCCCTGTTTTGATAGCTCCCCTGTGGCACTCCAGCCTTGATGGGGATAGTAGGAAACAAGTGGGTGTTTGCATATTCAGCAGAAGGAAAAGCGGAGGAGATTGAGCTAACAGGGAGAGCTGATGAGGGATTAAGAGAATTATATGGCGGATTCAGAGAGAGTGACCACTCTGGTTATTTAGGGAGGAAGTTAAATAGCTAATATAGCCTAATTTTAAGCAAATAGAAATGTTGAATTTCTGCTGTTGCCAGCACATTAGTATATATTTGTGATTCTAAATTCTCAAAAGGCAGTTTATGAATCACCTTGATGGGAAGTCTTCTTTTTGTTTGTTTGTTTGATGAATAGCCTAATCATATCCACTACAGGCTTCCTCTCGCTCAGTCTGATAATCTCTCTGAAGAGTGGTGGTTTATCTTGTTTGTGGTCACTGTAATGTGTGTAAAGAGCGTCTTTGCCTGCAGTGCCATCTGTGTAATGGGTATTACAAGTAAATAAAAGCATGAACAGTATTAGCGTTGGCTCCGGTTGATGTCGTTGGATATAGAGAGAAAGCAGAGGCCTTGTCTAAAATAAATATTTCCTGCTTGGCCGTTCGTTTCTCCATCTGTGGTCTGCAGTTTCACCTTCATCACCCTTTAGAGGAAGGAGAAGTCTCAGGATTGATCCCTTTACAAACCAGCTTTTCCTGAGTGGTTTCCTTTATGGGCAAGAAATGTCAGCCCCCAACAGACAACCAGCCTCCTGCCTCTTAAATTGTAGACTAATTTTGTTGCTACACCGTACCCCTCCGCCTTCAGCCTCATAACACGGTGGTTATGGTAAACCCGCCCAGAGTTTATTTTGGCTTTTGCCCACAGGAAATGGGTTTGTTTTGGTGGTTTCCTGACAGACTGGTCCTGGGGCTCCTCTGGTCCTGGGTGCAAATCACCTGGCCTCAGGGTGTGTATGGAGGGCGTGTTGGAGCTGGAGGTTACTGTCTGGGGTTTGGGCGCTTTCTGTCTGCTGCCTGGAGTTATTTTGTCAAAGTCACGGTCTGGGCTCCACTGGGTGAAAGTTCTGTGGCCTGACTGAACAAAACACAACAAACATTCAAATCAACACTAATACAGCTTTCCCCAGGAGATCGAGATTGTCTGGTAATCGATGTTGTTTCCATTCTCCATTGTTTCCATGTGTCATCATCCTGGTGGTATGAATTAATGAAGGGACAACTGATGCTCTAATTAAATTATACAAAAGTGAAAACGAAACCTTTTTTCCGCCAAGTGGAGATGGACCCATGATGGAACGGTAGTTTCAGGACGGACTGTGGTACTTGCTGTTTCAATGGCAATTCTGTTTAAGCCAACTTGTGGTATTGAGAGATTTTGCTGAGTTGGTTTGTTGTCACGCATTCTTAAGCCTTGTGACAGTAATGTCCCTGGTCTGATTATGAAGCCATATCGTTGTCTTTCTTTTCCTTGGGTAAGATTGTATCAGTAGTGCTCAGATTTTGACCAGCTTCCAGCGAGGGCATTTCCTCCAGAACACATCCCACACAGCTGTTCTGTTCATCATTGCAGTTCTCACAACACACTTGAAATAGAGCACAATAACAAGGTGTCGAAACATGGAGGAAATATAAAATGTTGCAACTAGCCACAGTTTTTAAACTGTGGTGCGTGACATGGTTTAATGCGTCTATAAATCAGCGCCATCTACTTTTTCTTTTCAAATTGCTGCCTTGGAGGTAGAAGGGAGGTCATGTTCACTTTGCTCATTCAGGTACACAAAGTGCAACAAAAGTGTAACAGTACATTGGGAAATAAGACAGACTTGGCAAATGAGCCATATGTGGTAGTTACACAGGTACCTGCCACAATGACTAGACTAGATCTAGCATGATGGGGCTCTGTTTGGTCCTCTTTCCAACCCCCTTTCTAAAAAAACAGTTCTGAGCAAATGATCACTGCCCTTTACAGGGCTCCTGGGCACGGTCGAGATGCTGCGGCCAAGATATGCACCCGAGTCGCAACATTTTATGTTCCCATTACAGCTAATGTTTGATATTTACGGTAGATATTATACACGATAAATGATTGGCGCTGGCCTGAATGGGGAAAGTATGACATTTATTCCTTTTTTTTTAATGTCAATTTTTATAATACCATTTTAAATGAAAGGTGTACAGTCTACATAGCTATGACATTTATTACTTTTTTAATGTCAATTTTTATAATAGAGTTTGAAGTGAAAGGTGTACAGTCTACATAGTTTTACACTGAAATAAATTAGCAACAATCAGTGAGCCAAAGACGACCTTAATGCGGATTAAAGTTCACATACATTTACATAAAGTTATGAAGTGAGCTCATCGCAGTGTATTGAGAATTCAACGACTGCTGCCAGAAGTAGTTCCACAGGATCCCAGTCAACAAAATGGATGGCCTTTTTGTTGAGACACACTGGGGTGCCATATTTTTTTTTCCTTTTTGTTTAAGCTGGTGTCTACGAAGTGGGTTTAATAGATGAATCATCTGTGGATTCTGTACATCTGGTAAGAGTTTAGAAATCTGGAGAAGACATTAGAGACAAAGAGGGCGCCGCAGAGAGGTACTGTGAAGTGGAGAACCCCCTAAAACAGGCCGTCTGGCAATACGAGAGCTAACCAGAGCCAAGCTTTCTTACCTTCCAGAAAACCTGCACTGACCTGTGTCCACTGATTTTGTAGAAAACAGAGGCTTACCTCAACATACACAGGCCTACATGCAGTTGTTTCTAAAGTTTAGGCCAATGTTTGGCCCCATTTCTCCATGGACGATGGTGTAATTATTGCAGAATTTTCGTTTTGCAAGCATAATAAACAGTAAGCGAGGGAATTACATTGTCTGATGATCAGCCATTTTCTTTACTTTGAAGTACAGTAAAGATCAGTTGCCTGTGCAAAGGGAAATGAAACAGTACCCCCTCAGAATGGATATATTTATGTTATTCTTTCAGATTAATTGGAGTGGCTTATTTCCCTTTTCTTGTAATCAAGGAGTCTGGCGACCGTAGAACCAATTAGGATTTGCTCAGACTCTAAGCACTTGTGTTCACTCTCATCCTGACTGGCGTCTTAGGGCCTGAGTTCACTCCTAGCCCCCGGGCTCGTGTGAACCACGATGCAGCTCCTGCTTCAGCCGCCTGCCCCCTCCCTTGTTTGTTTCCCATTTCATACCGAACCAGGTGCACCCTGGGTAAGGCCTTGCATGAGCCTCCAAGGTGTGTACGTGCACGCCATTCTCCCTCTGACTGATCTCTGCTGCCTTAATCTTCTCGCAGGCTGTAGCCTGGCTAGCAGACCTTTTTTGTTGCCTGGAATTGCTGCTGGAAAATCTGTAATGCAAACTGTGCCGTTGAAATGTGCTGATCCCATCAGCCTGTATCTGCTGCTCTCCAAACACGCTCTGCAGAAATGTGCAGACCACGGCGTTTACAGCACCGAGCTCAGTCCTGGTCAAGTTGTGCCACTTCAGATAACCTTTTCATTGTTTGCTTCCACAGTATTGTCCCCCTTCCTCGCCTGTTTTTGCTCAAGTCTAAAATGGTGGCATGGCCGTGGTGTTATTCCTATGTACGTTCTTACTGCCGTTGCCTGGCTGTAAATTGAGCTTTATGGCAGGAAGGTGCGTGTGGGGGGGACCTGCACAGTATTGTGTTGTGCTCTGTTGGCCGCTGTCTGTCTGGCCCTCTGTTTGGCCTATGGGATCTCTCGTCTAGCTCTGTGACAGGCAGAAGGTCATTCTTTCACTATTTTATGGCTGTTGAAATGGATCACATTAAAGCTCAGCTTTCTCCAACTTGCACCACAAAGGCCCCACTGGTGACATTACTTCACACTTGCAAGGGGTGAAGTTCACACTCGTCCTATCAGTGATGGAGATGGGCTGATAAAGACAATCCCAGTCTAACCCCAACCCCCCCCTCCCCCCAACACTGCAGACAGCCTTTAATTATGAGAGCGCAGTCATAAAAGATGACATCACTCGTCTGCTCTTTGAGGAATAGTCAGACATGTTTTATAGACGTATCCTTGCTTTAAAGGTCAACCAAAACTCATGTGTTTTTCTATGGCTCATTAAGAGATGACATTTCAGTATGGTGGTGGGGGATTGATATAGCAGTTACTGATGTTTGTCCCTCTTGAGACCCTGAGTCAATCAAACCCAGTTGTACTTACAGAAGATAGATGGAATCAAAAATTTTATTTTTTTGCAGAAAAGGTTTCAGTTACACGATTTTACATCCCTTTAGTGATTGTGCTGTATTTTTCAATTACGGGAATTTGCGAAGTATGTTCTTATGTAAACATCCAATGTGTTGTACCTTTGGATAAAGTGCAATCATTGCAACAGTATCTGTGTTTGACAATTTCCTTTGGCTGCTAAAATCCTCTGTCACATAACTGGTTCCCAAGTCCAGTCCTTTAAGCACACATCTATTGAAGCCTAGGGAACAACTGCTTTAGGTGGTCTGTGTCATGCTTAACTCAGAGGTCATTGGCTGAATCCCTGGTGCCCAGTGCTGTAGCTACAGTACACTAGAGCAGGCTGAGGTGTCAGTCACAAATGAACATGAAGTTTTCCAGTATTTGGCTGAAGGCTAGGTGTGAATTTCCATGTTGACACTACTAAAGCATATAGAGTTTTGATAGTGAACCTGTTTGTCTCCCCAATTTCATGACATCCAGTCCATGATTAAGGCCCTTCTTCATCACAGGAACTCCCAGTGTCTGGACATTACAAGTTCCGTGTGTGTGAGATTTTTGTCCCCTGTAGCACGTCAGATGCAATTCTGGTTCTTATCACGCCGCTTGCTAATCCTGGATGTCTATAGCAGAATCCATCCACGCCAGAGGGAATGCATTCTCATGTCTTCTAACTTGATCGAGCTCACAGCCGCCCCAAGTTCCCTACAGTGTGACGAGGCATGGCAACCCTATTGGATTACTGTGGCCCCCAATCTGGTCCGTGTCTATGGCACCACCCTTGACGGGACCCCAGGGTTTGTCTGTGAGCAGGATTTTAACCCTGGTCTCCCCACGATGCAGCGAACTTGGAGGCAATGACTTTTACAACTGAGCCATTCAGGACCATAATGCCGAATAATTTTTAAACAAGCCATAAATTAGATGAACAGCAGAAAGCTTTCTGTGCCATGCAGTGGAATGTATCATTCCTGAGTTTCAGCAGCGGAGCGTATTTGAAGGGTTCGCCACGCTCAATCACTGATTTACGGGCATTCAAAATAATTCTGTTTCCACTGGTAAATTGACCGCGGATATAATTGAGGATATGAAGTATCTCAAGATCTGTTTACTTTTAAAGAATAATAATAATGTTGCTTCGCGATTCTTCCGCTGCGTGTTATGCCCCTCCAAGGCATTTTGTTATGGTATGGCAGACTGGAGGACATTTGCTCTAGTTAGCGGGGCGTAACCCAACTCTCTACTTGTGACTTTAGAGTAGAAGGAAACGGTGGCGTTATCAGCGGCAGCTCATACAGTAGGTGTTAAAACACGGTCACACTTATCTGATCAGATAAGAAAGAAAATGAAGCTGAATGACAAAGGGAAGGCAGATCTTGATCCGCGTAACACTCCCTTTCCTGTTGGCCTATCAGGAGACCGGGTCTACTCACACATGTGTTTGGTTGGTTCCTGAGGCCTCCACCGTGACAATGGCACGTTTTGGCTCTCCAATGTGACCTTCCTTCACCGGACTGTAAATAGACAACAGCAAACAATGACATGCTTAACATTGCTCTAGCTATTTCATCCTGTGCCAATCTAGTGCCGAGGCAGTTCCTCGTGCTGAAGCCTTTTGAGTGGGTATGACCGCGGCCCTCCACTCTGACTGTGTGTTTTATTGGTTGTTTGTAATAAAGAGATCTCCGGTTAAGCTTCATTTGCCTCAGTTCGCACCGATCGGGCCTTGTTAAAGGTGATTACTGTTGCAGATTACTGCGGTCGGCGTTCCTCGCTGTGTGTGTGTGTGCGTGTGTGTGTGTGTGTGTGTGTGTGTGTGTGTGTGTGCGTGCGTGTCCGCCTCAGGCTGGCAGAGGAGGAAACCCTGTGATTTTTCACTTTGCTTCAGTATAATGAGGTAATTGCCTCCTGTAGCAGGGACGGCAATTTAGCAATCTGCGGCACAATGGTGGTGGGAGGGCCTAGTCAGTAATCACAACACACCTCCCTGTCAGGGCTCTGCCTGCGGGGCTCACACACGCTACCATTATCTCCCCGGCACGCGCGCACGCGCACGTTGCAGAGAGCCAGGCTTCTCTGCAAATGCAGGGAGATGGGACGAAGCCCGCTGGGTGGTGCAAGATGGAGGTAAAGCGGAAGGCAGAAAAGCAGGATGGAGATGTAGATCTGCTATGTGGGACTGGTGACTTGCTCTGCACTGGTGTTTATTCTGTAATGAGTACATGTGCTCCTAAGTTCAAACATCTAGGCGTGAACAAATGTTTAGGAGAGCAATTACGTTAACATTTCAGTTGTATATTTTGACTATTAACCACAACAATTATGGTTGACAACAGAGCTGATAACATACTACAATACATACATACATACTCATTTAAATGTCCATTGTTTATATTGTACTTAAAAACTAAAAGTCTTATGTTTTTTCCCCCACAGTATTTCTGACCTTGTGCACATGGGAATGTGTGTGAATGGGAGTCCAACAATTAGACAAAAAGATTTTCTTCTGTTCATGCGACTTGGTGTTTTCGGAGGAATTGACCCAGGGTGTTCAATGATTTTAAGTGAGGATTTACCTACAACAAAGCTAGAAAGCTTGTCTGCAAGTGTTGGTTCAGCCTTGCAGTGTGGGATGGGATTCACTCAAACGCCAACCACAGTGTCCCATGGTGTGCTGGACTTATGTTCTCCTAGTATTGGCGTTTCCACTGCCCCTGGCTCATTGAGTAGTCAGTTGTAACTCTAGGC
Organism: Esox masquinongy; assembly: GCA_016801175.1. NCBI lineage: Eukaryota > Metazoa > Chordata > Actinopteri > Esociformes > Esocidae > Esox > Esox masquinongy. Next base: position 61,706 of record JACXGI010001629.1, read on the forward strand.
TATGGTCCATGCAAGAAGAAGCTTCGTCTCATTTTGCTGGTGGCTCAACAACATCCACAACAGTGACACGACTTGGAATCCAGTTCCTGGCTCTTAATATAACTTGTTATACTATTTATCATTCTAGACAATTAAGACTCACTCTGTCATAATCAAACGCAGAATTAGTTGAAAAACTATGCATTTTCAGCTAGTTCCAGACTCTGACTGAGTCAGACTGGTTGACTCGCTGGCTCGGGATTAGAACCAATGACCTTCTGTTTGCTGGCCTAACACTCTTGGCCATTTGCTCACCCTGCCGCTCCTAGCTGCATTCCGAGGATTTCTCTAAAATCCAGTCCCTGTTTAGAGCAGAATGGTCTGTTGGTGCTGTGCAGGCTGCCTGCCACCAGAGCAAGGAACAGGAATGTGTTGTGTCAGGTAAACCTGTGCCCAGTCTCTGGGAACAAGCAGCCATCTCTCCGCGGGCTTGTAAAACATTCCTAGTCCATCTCATCGTCTGGAAGCGGCCAGGGCTCTGGGCAGACCTCTGTAATGCTCTCACAGATTTTAGGCCTTTATTCAGTGTCGTTTCGATTAACAAGATGAGATTTACATCAGCATATCTTTTTTTTTTGTAATAATGTATACTTCATCTTTTGTAAAATTGGTGCGGGTTGCATTCCGAGGTGCTGTGCAGCCCTTCTATCAGTGATATCTTCTGCTGATCAATGCAGTGTGACTACATGGTGTCGTCCAGTTTATATTGGCTTCATGTCAGCAGTGACCAGAGATCTGGGGTTTAGAGTTATTACCCCAAGGATTTTTACCTTAACATTGTGTGAAATGCACATACAAATAGTCGCCCGTGTAGGTTTTACTGTTTGGGTGGAATTCCATTAACCTCTTTACCTCATTATGTACATCAGATTTTGAGCTTATTGACAAGCTCTGTGTATGAGAGATTTGTGTTTATTGATGTATTTGGCTGACATGACCTGCTATGTTGTGAGACTCGCTGGTAACTAGTAAGACGACCTCTGAACAAATCTCTATTTAATGTTAGTCACTTAGGAGGTGAAGTTGTGGCTATTAAATGCTGTTAGCCTAAACTGCAAATTGACTTTTACACAGATGGATGGCTGTGGACTCAGTTGTGTAAGCCAAGCCAGCCTCCCTATTGATCGGGAACCCCGGAAACAGAACTCAAATGGGACAATAGGGTTGTCACAGTGTTACAGCCAGGTTTCAGTTAGGCATGGAACGGTCAGGCCTGGAGAGGGAATCAACACTAATCAGCTTGTTTTCTTTCTCACAGAAATCTTGGCCACAACAAGCTGACAGCCCTTGACACTGAAGTCTTCTCCAACCTTCTAAACTTACGAGAGCTGTGAGTACCACTGAGCTAATTCTCTCGCTCTCCCTGTGTGTGTGTGTATATGTGTGTGGTTGTTCAATTTCTCACTCCCAGGAGTTCCCTATGTTTGTGTGTGTGGGTGTGTTTGGGGGCTTTTTAAATGGCCCTCATTCAGAACAGAAAAGGATCGATTGGCAAGCAGATGGGTAATCTATGAACGCAGCTCCTCACAAAGTGCCTCCACTTCACTTCCTAATGGACTGCTGCGTGTGTGGCGGCCCCTATCCAGTGTGTTTCTGTTTAGGCTAATGAACTGCTATTTTCAGCAGGCTTCCCAATGCTAGTGTTACAGGAAACACCTATTAAGTCCTTAGCGGAGAGGACCCTGACCAGTAAATCCCCGTCAAACACACTCCGCCTTCTGGCATTTTTCTGTTTATCGCCTTGAAATGAGTCCAATTGAGAATAAAGTAGTGGTTTGCTAAATGAAGCTTTCTCTATTACCCGACACCAGGCAGATCCAATCCTGGCTTGGATGTATTTGATATGCTCAGGAGAGGGTCTGTTGGATCCCTGGCGGGGAAAAGGCCGACACTGATATCTGTCAGAGGCTGAGAACATGAACCAGCGTGACACAGCTTTATACATCTCCCTTTTTACTCACAGCCAATTCTGTTGTTATTGGACTGATTCTACTGCACTTTAGATAGATCCAGCCTGGCACCGCATCGACCCACCTAGCTACACTACCGACCCCAGGGGTCCGTTCAGGGCAGTACGTTATCTCCTGTTCTGTTTCGTTCTCCCTACCATCCGTTCTGCCCGCTAACCTTGTTGTTTCCTCAGGCACCTGGACCATAATGAGCTAATGTCCATTCCCGACCTGGGACCGGCTGCCTCCAAGATCGCTTCCCTTTACCTGTGAGTACCCCTCTCATTCACCACCCGGGGGATGGCAAGCTGTCGTTGCTAACCCACCGGTCAGCGTGTGTTTGAGTGCGTGTTTGCTTTGTGACCGTCTGTGCTGTGGAGACACTCTTTCGGTATGAAGCGGTAGGCTGTTACGGTACTGTGTCAGAGCTTTGATGATCGCCTCTGTTGAATGAATGTGTACTAAGACAGTTATGCCCCAGTTCCAGTTGTGTAACTCTGCCTGGGGGGACTAACTGAGCTGGCATCTCAAAGGAGATTTACAGCCCTATTTGGAGAGAGCTGTTGTGTGTTTGTGCAAGTGTGTGCGCTTGTGTGTCACAGCTGTGAGACCAGTGGCCCCCTCAGCAGACATAATTGGGCCACTGTGCTGCTTACTGGGTCTACAGAGTTTGTTAGTCAGTGTTTCATCCAGACTCTAACAGTTCACCTTATGGTGTGGTTAGAGAACATTCTAGCTTGACTAGGGCTGGATAATGAGACAATTTAAATCATCAAATTTTATTTTGGTTAATTTCCTTTGCAGGGGGTCTAACTTCCACCTGCAACTGGCAACAGGCATTTACAAGATACAAATATGCTGTATTGCTGAGATAAAGTACATTGTGTTGCTAATATCAGGTTTGTTGAACATTCTCCTGCCTATTTGATATCATGATAATCCATCCAGTGATGATATTTAGTGAACTCTCTGATCGTGTATGCTACAGAAACACTACTAAGTGATGATATTTAGTGAACTCTCTGATCGTGTATGCTACAGAAACACTACTAAGTGATGATATGTAGTGAACTCTCTGATCGTGTATGCTACAGAAACACTACTAAGTGGTGATATTTAGTGAACTCTCTGATCGTGTATGCTACAGAAACACTACTAAGTGATGATATTTAGTGAACTCTCTGATCGTGTATGCTACAGAAACACTACTAAGTGGTGATATTTAGTGAACTCTCTGATCGTGTATACTACAGAAACACTACTAAGTGATGATATTTAGTGAACTCTCTGATCGTGTATGCTACAGAAACACTACCAAGTGGTGATATTTAGTGAACTCTCTGATCGTGTATGCTACAGAAACACTACTAAGTGATGATATTTAGTGAACTCTCTGATCGTGTATGCTACAGAAACACTACTAAGTGGTGATATTTAGTGAACTCGCTGATCGTGTATGCTACAGAAACACTACTAAGCTACTACAACTAGACTATAGATTTCACCTTAATTTACAGAAGGGCATCAAACTGAGACACGCGACAGTGCAGCCATGTATTACAGCAATAAAATACACATACTAATTACACAGAAATGTGCACTCACATTTGTTCGACTGTTTTGACATCAAATTGTTCCATGATTCGGTTTTACGTATTGTTGTGGACTGAACATTACTTTGTGCCTTAAACAGAATAGGCGAAATCTGAAACCTGGAAAAATACCTGAAATGTAATAAAAATAAAATACATGTTTTAGGGCCCTGGTAAAAACTGGTTATAAAACACTCCAAACCAACTCATGTTACCTAAATCTGTTACATTCCATGTAAACTGCCCGGAAAGGAAATTGTGAGTATACCATCATTGTTATTCCGTTGCATTTCATTTGAATATGCTGCGGTGGAAGAGGGGTGGGGAGCTGAAATAGTTAGGAAAGCCCACAGGCTTACTCTCAGCAGTAACCATTAAAGATGGTTTACAGCCTGTCTGTGTAGCTTTCACACCTCTGTGACATGTCAGCGGTGGTAACAGTACCCAGCAGGTTCCTGTAAAACGGACCAGTACTATGAATCATTATTAGTCTCTGTGTAATGGTCATCGGACCCTCAAAATAGGCTGTAACTCACAATGTGTCTTTTAGCATTGTGCAGCAGCTTTGTGATAAAGGGGTAATGTATTTGCCCGATTATCGTCCTTGTTGCTTTTTAAACACACTCCACAGATTTAAATACGATAAAAAATCGTACGGTTTCATTTTTTACAGATCTTCATAGTTCCAGCTTAAAAAAAGGGTTGGTCATTGAATATATCAGTTTTTTAACATGATGGGGATGGAAGAATAATTGGATATTGAAGTGGTGTCACCGGGCTAAAAAGGTTTTGGAACCTGTGTTCTACCTTGTGTTCTACCCTGTGTTCTACCCTGCTCCGGCAGTGCTTCTTTTTTTGGCCTGACTCTCGGACTGTTGCTATGGGAAGCTCGGCGCATGATGGGTAGAGGCATGTCTTTCCAAAGCGGCACAGCTGAAAGCGGTAGAACCTGCAGCTGGAGCTGTCACTCACAGGGCTTACTGTAAAAGGTGACTGAGGGTGGGGTGGATGGGAAGAGGGCTGGGGATGACATCACCATCTCACTGACACCGTCTCCAGTGGAGAACTGGGGCTCAGGTTCTACCAGTAGGTTTTGCCCCGACCTCCACCTCCCCATCCCCCCTTCACCTCACCTCACCGCCCCCCACCCCACCCCACTGGTTAGACCGTCCGCCATGTCAGACTCTGGCGGGATGGCGGTGCGGACTGAATTCCTCTGCTGGCGGTGGAGTGCGACAGGAATGCTGTCAGACAGCGGTGTGTGTGTGTGTGTGTGTGTGTGTGTGTGTGTGTGTGTGTAAGCAAGGGAAAGGGTGCTAGAACAGTGGATCGTCTGTCCCCACCCCCTAGTCCTGGCCGTGGCTGGCTTCTCTCTGGGCTGAGAGACGAGGGAGAGTCTCTGTTTCCCTCTGTTATATCAGCCCTTCAGATGGCTGGCGGAGGCCTGACTTCTCCTCCAGCAGACTGCTCTCTCTGAGGCAGCGCGCGCTGATTCCTTCTGACACTATGCTTCACTTTCACACCAGACAAGACCTGACCGGGACATTTGTTTTCTTTCGCTCTCTCTAATTCCCCCTCTCGCGTCCCCCTTTGCTCGTTCCCTCTCCCACACCCCTGGCAGGTCTTTTGATCCTCTCACTTGTGGAGTTCATCAGGCAGATAAGCCAATCAGAACGGGCCGGCTAATCTGCGTGGCCGCGGGGCTTTAGCTTGGATTAATCACTGCTCTCAGATCAGCCCCACCCCGGGGCTCTCACACTCCCACAATGCACCTGGCATCCTGCTTTCCCAGAATGCAGCAGGGCTCCCACGCTCTAACAATGCCATAGCAGACCAACGATCCCCCATGGAATCCCATGGGCCAGGGGAGAGTGGGTCTTGCACAAACTTTCCATTGTCCAGAATACGCCTTTCCGACTTCATAGAGGTGTCAAAACAACTCCATTTAAATCACACAGTCAATGGGATGAAATCATTTCAAATAACTCCTCCATTGTCTTCATTCCTAACATCAAAACGAGTTAGAATCTCCAAAGATGACTTTGGAAATGGTCAGATGGACAATAGGCCAACATGCTTTTGTTATCAGCACCCCCAACATCAAACGCAGCTTCAAAACTGACCCGAGGAATATCTAATGCCTAAATGCGATGATGAGATTTGGAATTAAGGGATCTGTTGAATGTACCCCCGACATCAAAGAGTGGGGGGAAGCCAACCCTGAAGATCGCATTGGCAATGAGATAATCAGAGCTTTCTAAAGGAACCTATTATATAGACCCTGTCCCCACCTCTCCCCTCTGGGTGTCACACAGCTGGACGGTTTTGACCGTGGGAGGATGGGGTGAGACAGACAGAGAGAGAGAGATCAGGAGGAGAAGAGAGGAGGAGAAAACTGGACGGTTGTGGTTGACTGAGTGAGAGAGCCAGCCTCTCCCTCCTGTTGGACTCGATTCTGCCTAGTTTTTCCCAGAACGGGTCAGCAGCTGTTGACCCTTCCTCACCCAGTCCTTCCCTGTTCAGTAGAGCCTCAGTTCTCCCCCAGTCAGTCTTCTTCCCCAGCCTTCCTCTCTGCTGCTGGGCTTCCTGTAGTGTCGGGAGGGAGGGAGGGTCTACGACTCATCCTTAATTCTTCACACCACTGTTTATTCAGGTGGGCTCAGAGCCTCCCCTCATGGCCCGGAGTAGTAGGCGTACTGACAGTCTTATTTGACCATCTGTGTGGGGCCCGAGGGGCGCATGACCTTGCAATTTGACTTTCAGAACACCTGTCTGGTGACACCAGAGGAAAACCCCAGGCTTTTACCAAACACTGTTTCATGCCGATTCTGGCGTTTTTTCCCTGAATGAGTTTCCTTGTGTTGACTGGTTTTACTAATGGCATGGATTTTATTTAAATCAAGGGGAACTTTCATTTTAGTAAGGACAACTTTGTTGGAATAGAACTGACCAAGGTTGGTAAGGAATTGCGTGTGCTTGTGCGTGCGTGCGTGCGTGTGTTGGGGTGTCAGGTCAGATGGCTGGTGTTAGGGGGTGGGCAGTAACACTAGTCGGAGTGTCAGAGATACCAGCGCTGTGGTATGTGTCATACGTGTCACTGAACGCCACCTTTCATCGCTTCTCGGGTAACGCTGGCCTTAACCCCCTCCACCTCCCTACCCGGGCAGGCTGAGGAGAAGGGAACCGTGTGGCCAACCTGAAGGAGGTCTGTCTGTGGCCAACCTGAAGGAGGTCTGTCTGTGACCAACCTGAAGGAGGTCTGTCTGTGGCCAACCTGAAGGAGGTCTGTCTGTGGCCAACCTGAAGGAGGTCTGTCTGTGGCCAAGCTGAAGGAGGTCTGTCTGTGGCCAACCTGAAGGAGGTCTGTCTGTGGCCAACCTGAAGGAGGTCTGTCTGTGGCCAAGCTGAAGGAGGTCTGTCTGTGGCCAACCTGAAGGAGGTCTGTCTGTGGCCAACCTGAAGGAGGTCTTTCTGTGGCCAACCTGAAGGAGGTCTGTCTGTGGCCAACCTGAAGGAGGTCTGTCTGTGGCCAAGCTGAAGGAGGTCTGTCTGAGGGGATTTATTCTACATGTGTTTGTGTGCCTGTACGTCTGTTTGTTTATATCTGTCTGCAAGCTGCTGTGGAGGTGAATCTCCAATCTCTCCCAGCAAAACAAAACACCGATGTAGAGAGATACTGACAACACTATGCCTGCATAGCGAAGAGCTGGCCAAAATGAGAAATTCGCTTTTTTAAAACTTTCTCAGGTCTTTTACTTCCATGCTAACTGGACTTTCATGGTGGGAAGGACATAGACAATACTTAAAATAACATTTCATATAGCCAATAATTCCAACAGTTCATTTGAAAGAAGCCGTGTTCATTGGTATAAAATGTAACACACATCAAAATCACGGTCATGGCTAACATCTTACCTGAGGAAGCTTGACAGCTGTCTGTTTGTTGTAGTAGGAAATTAACAGCCGCTACCAGCCAAATGCAGGTAAGTTTTTGCTTTGGCGCATAGATTTACCAAAACTACATTAGCCAAACAGACGGATCAGAAAATACCTCCCAAAATCTCTTGATCCTAAAAAACACAAATCCACACTAATTAATCCATCCAGATTCTCCATGACTCTCAACCACAACATTCAACCACGTAGGCCTACAGTATATCATGAGCGCAGCGCTTGGTTGGTTGGCAAGAGCGTTGGCTCAAAAAAATCTATTGGCGCACAAGTGGTGTTGTGGCAAGCAGTTATGGCGGCATATATAATGTTTGTCATGTTTGTTGTCCTTTAGAAATACATGTTCAATTCATGTTGTTTTTAAGATTTTAAAACACATCCATGTGTTTGTTTTCTGTCATTTGTCATTTATTTTTAGGTGAAAATGTTCAGTGGCTGGTAAAATGTGGGCATCCACCAGCCACTGTGGCTGGTGAACCAAAAAGTAAATTTCCTACCCTGCTCATCACGATATCAAGTGGCTAAAAAATAGCAGCTTAACTTGTCTGCAAGTGCTCTGAGAGAACAATGGGCTCATCAATCCAGAATGTTCCATGACTTGGCTGTTTGTGTCAGTTAGCAGGAGTCCTTGGATGTGTTTGAAGAGGACGAGCGTCTGTTTGTAGGCTCTTAAGTGCACGTTTGCCCTTGAAGCAGGGAGACTTGGCTCTGTGTACTCTCTGTCTTTGTACCTGAGTGGGTTTGGAGGGGAGGTGGGTTTGGAGGGGAGGTGGGTTTGGAGGTGCTTTTTAAACAAGCGTCTAAAGTTTGTTTTGGAGAAGACTAGGAGCTGTGTCATTATTTGGTTCTTCAGGATCTATAAATGGTTTTCTCCTTATAGAGTTGTGTATTTTGTGTTTTATTGTCAGACACCACAATAAGATTCGCACCATCGATGGGAGGCGGATGAGAGATCTGGTCTCCGTGGAAACCCTGGACTTAAGCAACAATGACATCACTGAAGTCAGAGGTCAAGGTTTCCCTGCAGGTCTCCAGATAAAAGACCTGTAAGAGAATCTCATTACCTCTTTTGTTCTTTCTGCATTTCTTTTCTAATAGTAAATGCTTGAAGCATTTTTCTTCTGGTAGGTTGAGGATCCCTGATCTATGCTGTCTTCCAGGTACCTAAGCAACAACAAAATCGTGCTCCTGGAGGCCGGAGCCCTGGACCAGCTGTCATCGTCCCTGCAGATTCTGAGACTGAGTCGGAACCGCATCTCTCAGGTTCCTGTCAAGGCTTTCCAGCTCTCCAAACTGACCCAACTGTAAGTACTGTTCTATGGCCGCATCCACCTTTCAGCTCACTGAAGTACACATTTTGAAACTCTCCATTTACGAGTGGCATATTGTCAACCTTTATAAGATAAACAACTGACTTCGGGTCAGTTGTTGAAGACACAGTAGTATCATTACCCAAACTCCATGACCGCATGGACTTTGTATCTGGAGTTTCACAAAACCAGGCGGCTGACTTTCAACACCGTCCCATTTGTTAAGGTGGCTGATTTATGGCCTCCACCATGAACCCACAGCTGGCTAGCCTTTCTGTCAGGGTCCCCCGCCTCTCCTGCAGCTCGAGGCTAGCATCCATACCTCAACACGTCCTCTCTGGGGACAATACACCCGTGGAATAGGAGTCTCCTCCATTGTAGCCACGGCTCCCTTCTGTCCACGGTCTCCCAGTCTCCCTGGGTGGCATTGTTCAGCCGGTGACACTGTATCTGCAGACGCTAGCGGCAACGCCAGGGACGCCGCAAAGACTCGCCGTGGTCGTTCATTGTTCTGGTGCGCTGACGGGCCACTGTGTCAAACCTCACACGCCAGGTGCACCGATCCACCGGTGCAAAGCTAGCACAGACCTTGTTTGATGTAGACCTTTTTATCTGGTGGGGTAATTGGCGCGCCTTTGGCATACTACTTGTCAACGTTCATTGGGATGGGGTATACAGCACTAAACAGAAGTCAACCTCTTGGTATGTTCGTGCTCGCCGAATGTTTCTGGTTATTTAGTTTGCTTCTGTATTCAACCCCAGCGTGATTAGTGACGGTTTGGGATTTTGTGTTGGGCTTCCCAGGTCATAACTAAAACCCAGGTCACGTCTGAAACCCAAAGGTCACCACACATCTGTCTGTAGGTAGAATGGATGCCACTGTTTATCTCTCCCTCTCTCCCTCTCTCTCTCTCTCCCTCCGTCTGTCTGTCTGTCTCTGTCTCCCTCTCTGGCTGTCTGTCTCCCCATCTGCCTGTCTCTCTGAGTTATTTCTGAGTTCTCTCTGAGTTATTTCTGTGTGGTTTTCTCCAGTGAGCTGAACAGGAACCGTTTGAGACAGGTGGAGGGACTGACCTTCCAGGGCCTGGCCAGTCTAGAGGTCCTCAAACTACAGAGAAACAACATCAGCAAGCTTACAGACGGAGCCTTCTGGGGCCTGGCCAAGATGAAAGTCCTGTGAGTAACATACAGACTTCCAACTTTGCCTTGGCCTTGACGGTTAAGTTCGGATCAGTTGGATTAGTTCATAGAAAATAAATAGAGCTCATCCCAACAATAGATTCAATCTGAGGACAGTAGATGTACCTGCCACCTTTATGGAAGGCTACTCTTGCATTACATAGAACTAGTCCTTCAGAATATTTCAGTGGTAAGCTAGTTGTTGAACTAGAATAACTTTTACTGTCCGTTAATTTTGACTCTTTACAGTTTCTTAAGCTTTGGTTTTGCGCTATTCTTGCCTAAAAAACGTCCTGAGTTAATTCTATGAATTGTGTGATGACCCGTCACCTACCATACAAACTCCAATTCTTGTCATGCCTTGTCTGAGCCTGTGTCTCTGACCACCTCCTCCCATGCAGTCACCTGGACTACAACAGCCTGAGGGAGGTGAACAGTGGCTCCCTGTACGGCCTGTCTTCTCTGCTGCAGCTCTTCCTCAGCAACAACTCCATCTCCCACATTAATCCAGACGGCTGGCGGTTCTGCCAGAGGCTACGAGAGCTGTGAGTAGTCACAGCCATTAGAAACTCCCAATGACTGTAAACCAATTCACCAATCCCCGCCTCATTCCCAACCCCTAAGTAACGAAAATATTCATCAAACATCTCTGGATCCCAAAGTCTTATTTTTTTTGCAACTTAACCATTGAAGTTTTTCAAAAATTGTTTGTGCATCTAAAGTTTGCTTGTCAGTTATTGCAGGACCCAGAGAGCTATTTGCCATGTCCAGATGCATTAGCCAATGTCAGGAAATAAGCTTTAAATATTTTTCTCACGCAAAACAAAAAAATTGCGACCAGTCTGTGTCACGGACGTAACTTTGGGAACTGCTACCTCCACCCTAAGAACCTAACCCGAAATACGTTTCCCATCCTGCTCCGCCTCTCCATGTACCTTTTACTAGAGCTACATGACTCACTTAGCGCTCGGTACCTCACACTGGTATCTCCGTAAGCCTGTTCATCCCATAATGAGCGGTAGGATTGACAGTACTTAAGCTCCCGCTCGGAGTGCATTCACATCTCCCAGTCAGCCCGGTACAGTGTGTGTAACCCTCTGTTGATGGGGATTCAAGCTAATAGCAGGGGATCTCCCTTGTCTAATGAACAAGGTGATATTACTACTACTACCTGTGGTTGGCTGTCTGTCAAGACCTGCCGTGTTATTCCAGAGCTCCGCTCAGGCCTCGCCAACTGTCTGTCTGTGTACCGTGCCGTCTGTCTGGCTGTCTGGCTCCCGTGGGTCTGCTTCGCCGAGTCAGAGAGACAGATTGCCCTGTGTATCTGTATTGCCGAGTCAGTGCACTCTGCACTCGTCCGGGATGATATGATGTTATTAGCGCGCCGTGATGACTGTGATATCAGTGAGCACGGCGGAGGATAGTGGCTGGGTTGTCCCTCTGGGGTAGCAGAGAGGCTGTCTTTTATGACCCGCGTCTTATTACACTGCGGACAAGGAAGCCGCCTGGTTGCCGCGGCGTCAGAGATTGGCCACGCACGACTGACCCCACCCCCAACCCCCCTCAGAGGATCAACCCAGCCTCTCACACAACATACCCTGTGGCCACGCTCCCTGATCAAAAAGACATATTTATAACCCCCCCCCCCCGTACAATGTACACACTCAAACAACGCCATAACTCTACGGGAGACATCTGAGTGCTACTTGTCTTGTCTAACCGGAAATGTACGCCGACGTTAAATGGCTTTTTTCCTAACTCCTTATCAAGCAGGATAGGAAACTGTTGTGGTTGAGTGGATATTGTGCTGACGCCACAGTGGAAAAATACCGCATCCATCCAGAGGCAGGGAGACATTTTGAATAAATCCTTCTGACTTAGTTCTGTGCTAACTTGTCATCCCGGTCCAGACCTAACACGTCTGCATTTCACTGTCCTTCTATCCGTCAGGTCTCTGTCTTACAACAACCTGAGTCGTCTGGACGAAGGCAGCCTGGCTGTGCTGGGGGACCTCCACACCCTCCGCCTGGGACACAACTCTATCAGCCACATCACCGAGGGGGCCTTCAGGGGTCTCAAGGCCTTGCGCCTCCTGTAAGCACACAGAACCTCGGTTCCACGCGGTGGACTCATGCTATGTGACTCATTTAAGAACAATGCAGCATTGGCGTCTGTGCTCTGTTCATGTGGATTCAATATTCAATATGGCTTTATTAAGCCCCTCAGGAGACATTTAGAAAGTGGCGTTGGTGGTTGGCTTTTCAGACTTTCTTCAAACAGATATAGTTTGCATTCATGTTTATTCATGTGTGGGGTTGGGTCATCTTTTGTCCATTCCTGATTTTGTGCTTATAAAACATTGTGGTGTTAAAAAAACAACAGCTGACCGTTGGGTTAAGGGTGTAAAAGCGAACGTAACAACTGGAATTTTCTAATATTCCTTTCCTGTGGACGAGCAGCGTATCTGGGTGTGCGTTTTAGAGCAGTGACAGTCTGATGAGAAACAGACTCTCTTCCTGTAGCCTAGAGTTCGTTTGGTTAGTCTATAACCCTCTTAATGAATAGAACCAGTCATGTCTTCAGAACGTAATAATTTCTTAGCAAATGATGGCAAATAAAAAGTATTGTTTGTTCTTCCACATAAAGCTGTGGTTGCCTGCAGCCTTTAAAATGTCTTTGTGTTTTCATATTTTAAAAAAAATGGTAACTTTAAAATAACAGCTTGAGCCAGCCTAGAATATTTGAAAAATAAGATACTGTTCATGACTTTAGTTATGTTTTTATGCATTGAGTTTTTAAACTCCTAGTTAAGTCAACAGCTCTCTGCTCTGTATGCAGTCTAAACTGTAGCATACTCTTGCCTCGACCTACCATGTTAAATTAGGCCTCTGGTAAATGGGAATATGTAGGCCATTTTGCATGTTGCTCAGCTGTGTGCTACCTGAAAACCATGCCAGTCACGTTTGAACAGGCTAAACATCTGGTTTGAAGATTACAACATCATCATCTTTAATGGTATCTGTCAGAGGTGGTTGATTTTTGATTCAGTACCCTAACATCGCTCGGCGCTGTTCATACCTATCTGTTTAGGGGGGGTGTGTTTGCATCACTGTTGTCACGGTCTCATTCTGTGAGACCTTTTGAAGCGTCTGCTCTCGCCTTCTTGCCTCTTTGTTTGGTCGTTGGTTCCTTTCCATGTTGGATGCACATGTTCCCTGTCCCCGGCCTCCCTGGAGATTCTGGCCCTTTTTTAAGGCAGCAGTGAAAAGCAGTATGGGAGACCCCCCCCATTCTACACAGTTCTTCAGCAGGCAGAGAGAGGCTGGGGGTGGGTCCTTCTCCTCTTCTTCACCGTCTTTTTGGCCCAGGATCTTTCCACAGAGCCAGAGAAAATACTCAGGCCTTTGCTTTGGAGACAAGTCCTTTCTCACAGTGGGGTGACCAACCAAGGCGAATACAGACCTTTTTCTGCTGGCACAGGGGGAGCTGGGGGAGGGGCTTCTGCTGTGTGAGAGGCCCTGTGTTGGCCTTCCTTCTCTTACCCGCTCTTTCTTCCTTCCGTCCTTTCTTTCTCGGTCTCTTTTCTCTCCTACTCGGCTGCTTTGTTCCGCCTGTCCGTACCCTTTCAACCCGCACTCTCTCCGATGTGAGCGTTCTCTTTTTAACTTCCTAGTCCCTTTATGCCTAACCATTTCTCCCCCCTCCCCTCCTCTCTTTGAGGCAGGCCTAATCTAATCAACGAAGCGCTAGGCAAGCGCGGGCCGTGCTCGGACTGTAAGAGAGCCGGGGCAGCTTTAATTGGGCGGCGCTGCTGGCCACAGAGTCGCGGGGCTGGAGGCTGTGGCGGGTGTGAAAGCCCGGAGACTGCAAGCCTTTCAGCCGGGGGGGTCAGTTCTCCGGGGCCCGCGTCCCCCACCACTGCCTGCATTAACAAGGCAACGGCCATTCACGCTCAGCCAGCCAGAAAGAATAGGAAATTGGCAGCTGAATCCGGCCATGGAGGCGAAGGAACCAAAGGGGACCGGCGGGAGGGGTGGGGGGGGCATGGGTGACCATCAGATTCACAAGGTTTCAGTCTGAAAGGACGTATTTTAACGGCACCCAGAACAAAGTGTCCAATGGAGCCGTGACTTTTGTCTTTGTTTCCCGCTGCTGTTTTTGTTTTGAATTATTGTTTGAACGGCCCATTTGCCCAGATGACTTCAGCCATTTCAGGCGGCATGTCAATAAAGCGTGTTAATTGTCCAAAAAGCGTATTCATAGCATGCAACATGTTTGGAGACTTCCCAGCAGCCTCAGAGTGAGACTCGTTGTTTTGAGTCACCTGGCTTAAGAAAAGAATGTGCTTGGTTGGCAGAGCATAGCAGAACAGGGCAGGAGAGAGACTAGGTCTTTAGACCAGGTGCGGGGGGGCGGTGTATGACCCGTGACTTTCAGCCCTATCTCTGCCAAGACTGCACAATGTTCCTTCTCTGGCAGGCCGGTCCTGCTCTCCTCCTCCATCTCTCTCATCCCTTCTTTTCTCTCTCCCTCCACAGGGAGCTGGACCATAACGACATATCAGGCACAATAGAGGACACCAACGGGGCCTTCTCTGGACTGGACAACCTCAACAAGCTGTGAGTACCCCCCCCCCCCCCGGGTTAGGGTTAGCTGGGTGGCCTTCTGCTGGTTGATGATCGTTTGCAGCTTTCTGGACACCTCCTTCTCTTGTGCATGAAGGGACTTCCAGTGCAATTTCCCCTTCTGAGGCCTGTCCCCACTGTCTCCAATCTACAATATAGTTCTCCAGACTTCAAACAGGACCGTCCCCTGCCTAGCTCTCTTCTCTTTTTCCACAACATTATAATTTGAAGTGTAAAACTGAGGTGACTTCGAGTGCTGCCTTGAGTATCAGTAGGATTTTTCACGTAGCATGCAGGTTGATATTTTAATGGCAATTGACTTGAAAATTTTAAACAAGCCTCAGTCTGGTTTTCATCTTGGTTTACCAGATTTGACTACTTTTGTGTCCAAGTTCAGAGTGTCTGCTGGTGGGAAAGTAACTGCCTTGACTTGTTGGCTCTTAGATAACCTTTTCATCATGGCGTCTAGAGATTACTTTCATTCTTGCCATTTTTCATCTGATCATTCAGTTGGATGAAAGTGCCGTGACTTGCATTGAGGTCTGTTCTGTAGTGATCCCGGCTGTGTCCCTGCTTAAGGTCTAGAACCACAGGCCGCAGTAGACGGCTGGGTGTAACGTGACATCTCTGTCGCGAACCCCTGAACGCCCGATGAAATGCGTCTCTTCAGCATGCATCCTAGTGTAAGCAAATCACCCCCGGCAGGAATGGGGACCCAGCAGTGACGCGTCCAGTGGTTACGGGGAAACAATTAGCAAAAACAATTCAACAGTGTAGGTTTTCAGTGGGTCCGTATTAGAGGAGAGCATAGGAGGCGTGACAGGATGCAGGGGTCTTAACTCTGAACCCCCCCCCATGTCCATCCACTCCTCCTGGGAAGGAAGGCAGAGAGTAGAGAGGAAGGATGGAAGGGGATAAGAGGGGAGGGATTGTCTTTTGATGAGCGGCCCCGGATTAGACCCCCAGAAGGGGGCAAGCTGCATGTTCCTTGCTTGAACCCGGCCTTGACAAGGGTACTTTTATTACTCTACAAGCTGTGTTGTCCCCCCTGCCCCCCCCCCCCACTCGGCTCAAAGTCCCACCCTGTCATCGCTATTAAATTCTAATAAAGATAAAAGTGGTCTTTGAAGAGCAGAGCAGGGCAGAGTCCCTCACCCTTCTAATCTCGACAGTTCGGATTTCCAATACCTCAATCCTCTGCTCTTATCAGATTCAGCCCCACTAATTGTGTGTCTCTCTCTGTCTCCCCCCTATTTATCCATCTTCTTATCCCCTTTCCCCTGCCTCTGTCTTTGCCCCTAACCCCTTGTGTTCTCTCACGTTTATCTGGCCCTTCATGTTTGGAAATTGCAGAACTCTGTTTGGAAACAAGATCAAGTCAGTGGCCAAGAAAGCCTTCTCTGGCCTGGAGGCCCTGGAACACCTGTGAGTATCCCACAATGCACTGCACACCCACGAGAGCGGCTGCCAAAAGTAAATGCCTGAGAGGGCTGCTAGCAATTTAATAGCGTCTTTGTAAAAGGAGAAGACAGGGAGTTTGTGAGGCCAGCTGCTTCCCTCTCGTTAGAGGCTGCTTCAACTTTGGCCTTTTTCCCTGGTGCAGGGGAACAAAGTTACTGAGCATATGGTCAGTTTTGTAGACGAAATTGAAATTTCATATAAACTCCTTCGCAGGCTCTGTCAGTTTGGGGGAAAATGAGATGAAAAGCTGTAGAGTATCTTCGGTCTAACATGCCTGGATATTTCCACCTGGTTTAAAATAAGCCCTTATAAAGACAGAGTGAGCCCTCTCTGGACACAGGTGTCTGTCTGTGTACATTCCCATGTCCCATTTTTGTCAGTGCTGAAGGGGGGCCCTCTGTTTAATTTCCCTGCAGGAACCTGGGACAGAACGCCATCCGCTCCATCCAGCCAGAGGCCTTCAGCAAGATGAGGAGCCTGAAGGAGCTGTAAGTCCACAGCGACGCACGCACAGACACCTCAACTTTAGTCTCTGGAAAATGTGATTCTCTCCACGGTGACATGACATGTCTACACGATTGCGCTGCACTCAAGGAATGAGCTTATTCTTTACAGAGGGTAGCTAGCCCGTAAAGCAGAGCGGCGTTAACGGTGTCCCTCTCCTCCCAGGCTCATTCAGAGTGACAGTTTCCTGTGCGACTGTCAGCTCCACTGGTTCCCTGAGTGGCTGGTGACCCGGGGGCTAAACACTCACGTAGAGGCTACCTGTGCCCACCCTGAAACCCTGAAGGGTATCAGTGTCTTCCTCGCTCCCCCAGAGAGATTTGTCTGTGGTGAGTTGTTTTGCTTGCACACTGCAGGCAGCGGGTCAGACCAGATGGTGGTTTAGATTCAGACCTGGCGTCGTTTCCAGAATAATCCTGTTTACATGGGTGGGTTCCAGTGTTTCGGTGTAGCCTCACTGGGTGTCTGTTTGTTTGAGCTGCCATGTGCTAATTCATGCTTGTACGTGTTTATCTCCCTGTGTCGGACAATACTGTTCGTATACATATGTTCCGTTGCTGAGATGAACCAGAGTAATTCCCCTCTAATTGTGTTCTTCCCTCCTCGTCTGACTGGTAGATGATCTTCCCAAGCCCCAGATCACGGTGCAGCCAGAGACCACGGTGACCGTCCTGGGCAGCGACGTGCGCCTCACGTGCACAGCAGCCAGCAGCAGCAGTTCCCCCATGACGTTCGCCTGGCGCAAAGACCAGGAGCTGCTCCGCCACGCGGAGGTGGAGAACTTTGCCCACGTGCGCGCTCACCACGGGGGTGCGCACGAGGCCGGCGGGGTGATGGAGTACACCACCATTTTGCACCTGCGCCACGTGACCTTTGCTCACGAGGGCCGATACCAGTGCATCATCACCAACCACTTCGGCTCCTCCTACTCCACCAAGGCCCGCCTCACTGTCAACGGTAAGCTGAAGGGTGAACCGTCTCCCAGGACGACCGTTTCTTTCTTTCATGCCGTTCTGAATGTGCTTTCTGTGCGTGTGCGTGCGGTGGGATCATTTTCCCTCTGTAATATACGCTGATTTAGCAGATAATTAGCTCAGTTTAACTTCATAACAGGGCACAATGAGATTAGTGGTAATTCTTAGCTTAAACAACGTCTCTCTCTCTCTTTCTCTGTGGATCTTTCTGAGTCTCTCGGCTGGAATTTGGAACAGAGATTTCTGGCGCGTGGTGCTGACAGAGAGCCCATCCACTGCATGCCCAGTCAGCAAGGCCAACAGATGCTGACTTGTTGTCTGCAGGCGGTTTCTAGTTGGCTTTGCCGGCTGCCCTGCCCACTCGAATGAGTCACCCTCCCCAGTGGTCACTTTAAACACAGATTGTGTGATTTCCTGTCTGTTTGGATTTGACGTTGGGAGGGGGGCGCGGCGAACCCTCGCGCGAATCTCACCGGCTGACCCGGTCTCTCATCCGTCCTCCCCTACAGTCTTGCCCACGTTTGTGAAGACGCCCGGGGACAACATCATCCGAACGGGCACCACCGCCAAGTTGGAGTGCGCGGCAGAGGGACACCCCACCCCCCAGATCGCCTGGCAGAAGGACGGCGGGACGGATTTCCCGGCGGCGCGCGAGCGGCGGATGCACGTCATGCCCGACGACGACGTCTTCTTCATCATGGACGTCAAGCCGGAGGACATGGGCGTGTACAGTTGCACCGCCAAGAACACCGCCGGCGCCGTGTCTGCCAACGCCACCCTCACCGTGCTGGGTAAGACTGGCCGCTGGCTACGCCGCGCACCTCCACACACTGTCACATTCAGCCAGCGGTCCTGCTGACTTCACACCATGTAGAGTTGTTCCCTCTGCGAATGAAGACTTGTAAACCGCTCTAGTTGTGAACTGGTCAGCCGTGGTCCTAGAATGAAATACAATTGGCAGCTGTGACCTTTCTTCGAGCCGGAGGCCGGAGGTCAGAGCCGGGGTCAGATGGGGGAGGGTTGGAAAGGGGGACAAGACAGAGGGGTGTTTGTTACCCTTCTCCCTATCAGCAGTGGCCTCCGGGACAGCCAGTCTCAGTTCTGGTGGAGGGTCTTATCTAGGAAGTGCGGGGTATTGGGCTGCAATTCACACATCCTCGTACTGTGGATGTCTGAGGGCTCAGTCTGCTCCATTGTAACTCTCATGCTCATTCCAGGGATATGAGGTAGCAACAGTCCTCAGGAGTGCCTCTGCTGTTTAGTCATCAGCCTCCTAACGGCTGTAGTTCCTGCTGAGAAGCGTTCTGTCTGAGAAGCTGTTTCCACTCACTGAGCACAGCCTAATGGACACCCTTATCTAGTCCAGCCGGAATCTCCCTTTTCCAGTAGTGTACATCAGTACACCCCACCTCGTGTCGAACCAGAGACGGACTGACCCAGTCCGCTCCGGTGGGATAACCCGACTGACCTTTGATCTGTCCCTCGGTTTTGCAGAGACGCCGCACCTGGCCCAGGATCTGGAGGACCGCAGTGTGGCGGTGGGCGATACGGTAGCCCTGCAGTGCAAAGCCCTGGGCAGCCCGCCGCCCAAGCTCACCTGGCTGAGGAACGACGAGCCCCTCCGGCCATCCGAACGGCACCACTTCACCCCCGGCAACCAGCTGCTGGTGATTGGCAGTGCCGTCCTGGACGACGCTGGGAAGTACACATGTGTCATGTCCAACGCCCTGGGCACGGAGCGCGCCCACAGCCAGTTGAGTGTCCGACGGCGGCAGGCGGCTTGCGTCGCCCCGTCCGGGCCCAGCACTGTCACCGTGGGAATCATCGTCATTGCCGTGGTGACCAGCATTGTGGTGACCTCGCTGGTGTGGGTGTGTATCATTTACCAGACGCGCAAGAAGAGCGAAGAGTGCAGCGTCACCAACACAGGTGAGACGGACCTAGGTTAGTCCTAACCCTACTTAGCACAGGGTTACCTTCCACTTGGCTTTATGCGCTGGTGCTCATGTTTTCTCCCGTCCCAGATGAGACCATCGTACCCCTGGATGTCCCCAGCTACCTGTCCTCCCAGGGAACCCTTTCTGAGCGGCAGGACATTTGTGTCCGTGTAGAGGCGAGCGGTGGACCTCGGGCCAACGGACACATAGATAACACAGGTACGGTCTACACGCCGGTTCTCGGCCTAAACCTCAAGGGTGAAATTTTGTCTGGCACCTGCCGGACTGGGAGAATCTAAACAGCCAGGTGTTGTGTGTTCTGTAACCCAACACGTGATTTAGGTTTCCACGGAGACGTGCTGTGTACCGACTGTATGGAGAGTGGGAACAGCTACTCCCAGTCCCACGTGGACTACCTCCCCCAGGGTCTGGGACCCGTAGGCCCGGACTACCAGCAGCAGCCCCACCCCCCCCACATGGACTACACGGTCGCTGTGCCTCTAGGGATGGACACGGGACACTACACCGCGCCCCTCTGCAACGGGACCCCAAACGGGGTCAGAAGGGACGCCCCACCTCCTTCGTTTCCTAGCAACCACAACACGGTGTCCCCACGGAGAAATCCCAACGACAGGAAAGGTAGTGATCTTCCTATTCCACCCTGTGGATGGGGAATCTGGTGGATGGGATGGGGAATGTTAGGGAATCTGGAAGACAGGGTGGGGAATGTTAGGGAATCTGGAAGACAGGGTGGGGAATGTTAGGGAATCTGGAAGACAAGGTGGGGAATGTTAGGGAATCTGGAAGACAGGGTGGGGAATGTTGGGGAATCTGGAAGACAGGGTGGGGAATGTTAGGGAATCTGGAAGACAGGGTGGGGAATGTTGGGGAATCTGGAAAACAGGGTGGGGAATGTTAGGGAATCTGGAAGACAGGGTGGGGAATGTTAGGGAATCCCTGAAAAGAACTTTACGGATACTCTGCCCTCCTATATTTGACAGGGTATTCTACTGTAGTTTTTGAGGTAAAACAACCTGAAGATACCTCCCACATTATGTCATAAGAAAAACAGTTTTGAGTTGTTCCCATGGCTGCCAGACTCCGAGGAGCAGGTCCAGTCTTGTCCTCCTGGGAGGTTGTACATTTGGGCGAGGAACCATGTGGGAAGAATTGGGATGGGAATGCCGAACATTGCTTCATAGTATTAGCATTGCCATATGGATGCATTCCATAGCCCAGAGCTCTATAAAGATGGATGTCTTGAAGCATGTCTGCTTTGACTGACGTGGCATTCTGCTCTGTGTTTTCTCCCAGGCTCCTCAGGAGACAGGACAGGACAGACCAAGCTAGTGTGCTCCCCATCTCAAGAGGAGGCCTTCCACAAGCCGGTGAAACTCACCCCCGTAATGCGCCAGTACGTGCTGGATACGGACTGTGAGCCAGAGCTCAGACAGACTCTGCTTTCCAACGGACATGCCCCCAGAGCCTCCCACAGTGACAGCGCCCCCCTCAGGAGAGCCAGCGACTAGCAGGCCCTTCTCTCCCTGACACTAACTTGTTCTTTGCACTGGGAACTGCTACCTCAGACGGTGAGGCCAACGTCTGATCCCCTCCCCCCGTTTGGACTATGGGGGCGGGAGCAGGGAAGCAGAGCTTGTGTGGGTGGCGTCCCATCTGAGCGTTTCAGCTGTACATACTTATAACCTTCCCTTGGGAGGTGGCAAACCAATCGTAGCTCCTAAATGTGACTTGCATTTGAAGCATGCAAATGTAGGGAATATTGTACAGTAATGTGTAAAAGAGAGAACGGAATGTACCATTGGACAGTTGACTGTACATAAGAGTTTTCATATATATATATTATATAACTTCTACAAAGAGTATTTGAATTTATTCCGTGCATGAGAAAGAACGGCGTGATGGTATTTTTGTCTTTTTAACTAGCCTCGTCAGCCTCTACCTACCAGCTTCAACTGCGGTGCCTTATTGCATGATCAAAGAAACCACCACCGGGACTCATAGTATAGCAGAGATTAGTGAGAGCTATTGGTACTGTCAAACCATGGAACACTTTATTGCACTTGAATGTTGTATTTTTTTTTTTTTGACGAATGCAAATGCTGCCCGTCATGGCCTTAAAACCATAACTCATACTGACTGGTGTTTTATGAAGGAAGCTTTGGTTTAATGTATTTGGGTGATGTGGTACAACACAGGACAAGGGGGTGTTTGGGATAATAATCTAGGTTTTGGATGTTTAAGCACTTTTGTACTTCTCAAAAATGATCTCTGGAAACACAGCCGGTTCTTGTAACCTGATAGGAAGAATTCCTTGTCAGGAAACGAGGCACGGCCATGGAGTGTCAAGGCTGGTCCACCTGTCAAGGTACGAACTACCGTCAAGCTGCTGCACTTCAGTGGCCTTTGGGCAATGGGGGGGGGGGTCATGTGTCTCGAGGGGCCACCCGGGAATACTCAAATGAGATTTTTTTTTTTACAAATTACCAAAAGAATATTTTTCTTTACTAAAACCTCCCACAGGTATGGAATAAGGAATCGCGGGCCGGCTCCATTTGTGCAACTACAGGCCCAGATTCTTTCAATACACATTTGTAATGAATGTGGTCCAACTAGAATCATTCATCCCAACCCTTCCTGATTTTTTTGAGCTATTCCAAGAACCTGCCACATTGTAAAAGGGAATGAGGAAACTGTGAAGGTTCTGTCGTACACCTGTGATGTCTCTCACTGTTGTGTTCCCAGGTAATGGCCAGTATTTAGCCTTCGTCACGTAACAACTGATAATAACCATCCTTAATATGATCATGGTACAAACTGTTTTGTTCCTTAAGAACTATGACCGGCACACACGGAACGCCATTCTGTCAACAGCTTACTGTTGGGAAACTAACCAAACCTAGAAATGTCCTCTGCCTATTGTCCTGGATATACTGGATTGACAACCAGACACTGTGAATGTCAGTTTAAACAGAATTACATTTTCCAATGTAAGCATATGTTTGACCATCTTTTAGGCTGTCAGTAAACACTTGAGTTTTGCCTTCTCAAAAAAAGGCTCATTGTTTGATCAGTTGAAACATTTTTTGGAGCACGATTTATAGATTGTAGTCAGAATATCGACCCTTATATCCAGGACTGAATGGGTGACATGCAGTAATTTATTGAAATAAACTGTCTGAAACCGTTGTACCAGTGTCAAGGCGTAAACATTGAAGTGTCTAACATGGCATTGAAGTGTCTAATAAAATCACATTTTGCTATTATGTTGAGCGTTGTTGTCCTTGCCTCATATATGCTGCTCCTGGCTAAATGCTCATATATGCTGCTCCTGGCTAAATGCCTGGGAGGTTCATCTCTGAAGCCAGGGTTCATTCTAGGCCTGGCGGTCCAGTTGGACGTCCGTTGGTTGCTGAGTGACGGCCTCCAGGAGACATGAGCTGGCCGTTTGGTGCACCAGTTAAATGCATATTGTTCCACAACAGCTTAGCGACAGCCACTCCCCACCTGTGTCACTCCCAGGCTTTAAAGCTCTGTACCTTCCCTTCCGCAGACATACAAAAGGACACAATGGGGGGTTATTCCCAAAACGTGGCCCCTTTAGTGAATGTAACGCCTGCTTTGTTGGGAAACTCATTTTATTTTTGGAGAAAAACATTTTAATGCTCTGGATGATGACCAAGGCAACCGAGCAAAAGGTTTTCCAATTCAGGATGTTGAATAACGACCTGTTGTTAATACTGGTAAAAACAGGTGGTCAGTCGACTGTGGTATTCATGTTATACAAGCCCGTCAATGCAAGCTGGCTAAAGTCCATTGTAGTTCATCCATCCTTCTGCAGTCATGTGGTGACAGTTCTGATAGGCGATAAATAAAAATGCCCCAGAATCTCGTGTCTGTCTAGCTCTGCAATGACACAGCCTGGCAGATGAGCTCACAGGACTTCTCTAATAGGTTGCTTCTGACGTGTTAAGGGCTTCCCGGTGTCTCTTCAGTGCATGTGGTGTTGTTAAGCACATCCCCACGCTAAATAGCCGAGCAGAAACCTTTTAAAAAATTTAACTAAGCATCATTAGACATCTTAACTGTTTGGAGAACTGAAGAATGTAGTCACAGAACAAAAAAAGCATATAAAATGATGGCTTTTAATACCACTAACACACATGGACCTACAGTGAACATACTAGACAGAGGTGTTGCTTCGGAAAAAATCGGTGCACGTTCGATGACCGGAATTCATGTAGTTAAAAATCTGCAGTGCACTGATGAGCAGGAACGCAGATCTCTGGGTAATGTGACAGGGGATGTCCCTCCTCAGGCCTGTACGGATAGGGACAGATCAGGCTGGGAAATAGCCTTCCAGGACGGCCATCTCCTCAGGACAGGGTCTTTATAGCAGAGTGCGTCTGACCTGTTCATAGGCTCCCAGGAAGATAAAACCTCCCAGACTGATGGACATGACTCGTGGTACACTGCCTGAAAACAGACTGAAGACAGAGTTGGATCAGGTGTTACACGGGGAGAAACACGTTACTTGGTTTACTTTGCTGGGTCTCGTTCTATGCCAAACTCTGTGTTGGGAGAGGAATTTCAGGGAGCGGGGCCTAGAATCTAAGGGCCTGCAAAGCAATTTTAGAGTCTGTTTTAAAGGACAAGAGACTGGGCAGGCTGTTGACGCTGTGGAGGTCAGGGGATGTGATACACCAGTCTCCCAAGGCCCTTTTCCACACAGCTGTTTTGTGGATTACTGCAGAACCGCCGCCCCTCGTCCCCCCGTTCCCCCCTGGAGCTCACGCTCTCTGCATGACTGATGGCCAGATGACATCCACACACGTCCCTCTACTGTCCATCTCGTCAGCCGTCCAACAACGGCCCACTCAAATGGCTCAGCTCGCACACCCTGGATCAGTGCAGCCATTCCTCTCTCCCCTTCCCTCACACTCTTTAATGCAAACTGGCTTTTACTCTCTGGTTCTCCCCTTACTGACTGGACATGTATTGGGTCCTGTCCATTGGACTGTTTTCCTGCTTACCGAGGTCCCCCACTCTGCCAATACGCCCCCGCCCTACTCGGCCTGTCCAGCCTCTCACTGCTCCAGGGCCGGCCTGCAAAACAAACCGTGCCCCAGGGGCCTTGTGGGGACACCTGTGGGGGCCGGTGGGTTTTATGACCCTCCATTTAGAAATGGGGTCACAAATGGTCTAACCGCTAATACATCAATTTTGTCAAGTGCAAATCTGTACGAGGTGCCAAGCATGTAAGGGATCTTTAAACTATCCCAGTCATTCACGGAACGTTTAAGAATGTTCAGAGTGGGATTGTGTGTGTGTGTGTGTGTGTGTGTGTGTGTGTGTTGCCTTAATATATGACATGAATACAAACTGAATAACACGTTTCTAATGTTTTTATGGACTAGTAGCAGTTATCTGGTTCAAGCCATTAATTGGCCATTAATAATCACTCCAGTTTCTATATTATAGGCTACTTGATGTAATGAACGATACCAGCAAAATGCCTGCGATAACTGGCGTTGTCAATCATTTTTTTGTTCTGTTGTAGCAGTACCAGTTGTAGGGTATACATGTGTGTGTGTGTTAGTGGGTGTGTGTGTGTGCGCGTGTGTACATGTTTGAGCTGGAAAATATGCGCAAGGGAACATTTCAAGTGTCACCCTGCTCTTCACTTTGCTCTCTGCAGAGTTATCACCTCACTGAAATAGAAGTTAACAACTGCTAACGCCACACATTACACATCAAAATACCATACTTGTGCGTGACTGAACCCAGTGTTGTTCCTGACAACAAAACCAACAAACTAAAATAAAGTCCCGTTTTTAGCATCTGCCCATGTGAAATACTTTGTTGGCACTGGGTAAATACAGTTCTTAAAACATTATAGGATTCAAAAGTGTCCAGACCGCCTCTCGTGTTCTGGCTCACGCAGCTAGGACAGTATGTCACATCCTGTCTGGGAGGTGCCACGCCTGTGGAGGCTTCACTTCTATCTACCCAGGGTTCTCTCTGACTCACTGTGACATCAGCAGCCACCAGCACTAACAAACAGTTATGCCCTGATCACTGACCAATCACCTCTCAGCCTCTTGGCCAGTTAGGCTAAAAATACCACGAGGCCACATGAGACAAACAGAGATCTGCTGATCAGAAGGAAGGCTTTGGTGTGAAGCATGCTGAGAAGTAGTTGTCTTAGATACATCTCATGTCCTCATATCCTTTTGATCAGAAGCACTGATCTAAGAGGAACACTTTTCATTCATTATCTGCTCAAATGGGATGGACTCATGACCATCTGCACTTGCGTGAAAGAGCTGGTGGAGAGGAGCCTCATTATAATGGCGAGCAGAGGGGTATATTACAAAGCAGAATCAATTAATTAGCCAGCTAACTATTAAAACAATCAAAGATTGTGAAGTTAATTAAGGGGAAAGTGCAACATTTTGGCAACTGACATCTCTGAACTCACGTATAAAATTGTCCTTGAAAGTGAACTCAAGCAATAGCTATGCATTAGTCTATCTGAATCTGGGTGTTACAGAAAAAGAGGTTAGATGCCAAAATATCACACTATCCCTTTAAGAAAACTACACTTCGTTTAAAATAGATTGGGGGTTTTTGAGTCAATTAGACTATACCAATTTCAAGCTTATCTTTTAATAAAAAAGTTTTTTTTGGAATAAGTTAGCTGACCAACATGTTGATCCTGCTTTGTAGTATACCCAGCTGGCAGTGTTGTTTAGATAAGTGATCTGCCTCTGTTTGGGTATCCTCCAATGAGCGTACTGTTGGGCTTAAAGCCTGACCAGTAGGTTTAGGTCATGTGAAGTGAACTAACTCAGGTTCTCATTGTTTTGGTGTTTTGGCTTAATTCTGGATGCGGTAGAAAGGTCCTGGCTATGGTTGTGTTTTGTTGGTTAGTGTGGTGAGGAGGTCTGTAACGTTTCTTTAACCCAGTTGTAAGGCAGGCAGGCAGTGCTCCGCAGGGCTCTGGGGCACTGTAGACAGATGGAAGCACTTTATGGCTTCACTAGACTGCAATTGGGCCTATTACCATAATTACAGCTTTAAAGCCCCAGCAATTTGTAGCAGGCATGCTCTGGCGGAACTGCCAAGGCTTTTGCCCTATGGAATCATGGCCCTGCTTCTCCCTGTTTGGTTTCTCCCAAAGAGACTATAAGGGGAAATGATTTGGGGAATTCCTTCATGTTAAACAGCTTATTGTGCTTGTCCCCTCAGCTGTACAGAAACCCTCCACCTGCAGCTGGCTTATGAGTAAACTACGATAATCAGTCAGGAGAAGGAAAGGTGAAAAAATACCGCAAAAAAATACAAAATATCAAAGAACAGGGAGGACATCAAAGAATGATTTTTTTTTTTTAATTAGAGGTGGGTTGTCAAGGCTGCTGCAAAGCTTAGGGTAGAGACTTCTACAGGGGAACCCATCACCTACTGGAAAGATTAGGGTAGAGACTTCGACAGGGGAACCCATCACCTACTGGAAAGATTAGGGTAGAGACTTCGACAGGGGAACCCATCACCTACTGGAAAG